>JAOTQR010111219.1:0-25980 GCA_025774065.1 Solanum ossicruentum | reverse complement strand
TTCATCCGTCACATTCAGTCACAATATGCAAGACTCAAAAGTAAAACGAGGTTGAGATATTACCTTTGTTGGGGCAACGAACTGAAGACGACGAGCTTGGCGAAGATGCTTACATCACTACGAATCGAATTTTCGAACACTGACTTGATTTCGAAAATGTTCTGATTTTCTGGTTTTCCTAGGGGATCCTTTCAAGACAATGATCGACTGGATACTGATAGCTAACACAAGCAAATGGGCTCAGATATATTTTACGATAAGGCAAAAGAGGAGCCAGCCCCACCATGGCTGCAAACACTAGTTGTACAAGAGGGTCTTAATCACAGGCCATCTATCTTGCCACGCCAAGATACGAGTTGGCCTCCCCAAGCCTGAATTGATTAGTCCAGATACAGAAACATCATCATCATCACCCTCGGATTTGCACTCGTCTCCCTTTTCCTTTTTTTTCCTCCTCTTTCAACTCCCCTTTTCGAATTCCTTCCTCTAGGGTTTTCGATTTCCATCCCCTTTCCACCTATCGACCGCCGCTGCCAACAATGAGGAGAAGGGACGCAATTTATAGGGGACGATTAGGGTTTGAAATGGAAAACGGATCGGATTTGGGGACTTTTCATTCGAAATTTGAATTTCGAATCTTGGAAATCAATATTTTCCACTTTACATCCTTCAATCGCGGATCAAAAGTTGGCTTAGAGGGACCGCCAGTGCGGAATATTGGGGTTGAATATCGAGTGCACGTGTGAAGGAGAGGAGAAGAACGTTGGGGAGAGAAGGGATTTGATCGTTGGGCTTTCTGGTTTTGGTTTTTGTTTTGGTAAGAAGGGATTTGATCGTGGCCCCCACGCGCTGGTTTTCGTAATTTTTTTTGGGAAATAATTGTTTAAAAATTGTTAAAAAAATAAAAAATAAATAAATAAAACTCGATGATTAATTTGACACCGCAGAGGGTAAAAATTGGGTGTCAACAGTGGTGATATTGATGATGATGTCACAAATCGTATTAAGGCAGTATGGATGAAGTGGAGACTTGCCTCTAGAGTATTGTGTGATAAGAAGATATCACTTAAGCTTAAAGGTAAGTTTTACAAGATGGTGGTTAGGTCGTCATTTTTATATGGGGTAGAGTACTAGCCAGTCAAAAACTCACATATCTAGAAAGTGCAAGTTGTAGAGATGAGGATGCTGAGATGGATGTGAGGACATATCAGGAGTGATAAGATTAGGAATGAGACCATCTGGGAGAAGTTAGGGGCGACTCTGTTGCAGACAAGATAAGAGAAGCGAGACTGCGATGGTTTGGGCATGTGCAGAGAAAAAGTGTCGACGCTCCTGTTAGGATGTGCAAGAGGTTGGATTTAGGAGTTATACGGAGAGGTAGAGGCAGACTGAGAAAATATTAGAGGGAGGTAATTAGACAGGATATGACGCAAGTCCATAACACCGAGGATATGACCTAAGAAAGAAAGAAGTGGAGGTAGTGCATTAGGGTGGAAAGTTAATAGGTTGGTAGGGATAGGATGATATCTAGCCCTATGGTATAGTAGATTAGTAGGTTTTGTCGTGTACTCGAGTCTTTATACCTTATGATGATTGTTGTATGTCCCATATTTGTTTTTTAATTATATTTATATATTATTACTTCCTTTCCGTTTTAGTCATTTCTCTTTCATATCTATTATTTTCTGCTTTTGGTCCTGATATTTTTGAGCTGAGGGTCTTCCGAAAATAGCCTTTCTATCTCTATGAGATAGTGGTAAGGTCCGCATATATTTTACACTCCTCAGACCCCCGTTGTGTGGTTTTATTGGGTATGTTGTTGTTGTTGCAGTCTTATATCTTCAACATAGCATACATAAATATAATTTAAAAGAAAAAAAATATAAGTTTATAATTTCATTCAACAATGAATTCAATAATATAAAAATTAGTGTACTAATAAAATCATGGTGTCACAACCCAAGCTTAGGGCCTAGACATGACAAAGCGAATGGGAAACCCAGAGGAACCCCGATCAAGCCTCTTAACCTGTCATTACACATCATTAGTCCCGGAAGCATATAAAAGATATAAAGTAAGAAAAAAGGCCAAAGGGGCTAAGGGATAGCTTGCCAAAACATCAACATCAAGAGACAAGGAGTCATAACTCATATCATAAATACATAACTTGTCCAACAAACACCTCTAAATACATAGATAAAGTGGGGGCCAAGACAAACTAACAAGGCGTGACAAACTTGGTATCAGAGTGTGAGTTCAAATGTCCTATTATGTCTATAAAGCCTTGTCTAATAGAGTCTTGTTTATGGGTATATTGTCAACTCCACTTGATAAGCAAGAGGCTGTAGGATATTAGGAATTGTTTCCCCTCATTAATGTTCTAAATCGTGCTATAGAGTTATGCTCTATGAAAGTTCTCTTCTAATTCGTGCTTTACGTGTTTCAAAATTGTGATCATGCCTCCAAGAAGAGCTGCCAGAGGTAGTGGATGTCCCGCCAAACATAATGTCAACCCACCTGAGCCTTAAAGGCATGCAGAGTCTATGGGACAAGTTGTCCCAGTTGCGTATCCCCCGCAAGATGAGGTTTCTAATGTTAAGCTTCGTAAGGCAATTCAAACCTAGCCCAGGTTGTCACAGCACCTGTTGCGAGACAAGGAGTAGGCCGACAGGATGTCCATCACATTTCTAGAGTCTGAGAATTCTTGTGGATGAATCCACCTGAGTTCACAAGGTTTGCATCTACCGAGGATCCTGAGAACTATGTGGAGGAGCTTCAGAAAGTGTTCCAAGTGATGCATATGGCTGATGCAGACAGAGTTGAATTGGCTGTTTACCAACTCAAGGGTGTGGCCAGACTTTTGATGAACGCTCAAGATTTACCTCTATTTCAAGGTCAAAGTGATCGTCAAAACTAAGGTTAGGGTTGAATCTCACAGGGAATACGGTGCTTTTGCAATATGGTTCACCAATAATCAATTCAAACATCAACTACTCGTTTCTCTAATAGGGGGTTGCTATGATTTATAGAAAATTAACCTAAACTAATAAAATGGAGAGATAATCAAATTGGAGAGCAACTTGGGTAATTGTATTCCCCATGATTCACTTATTTAAACACCTTAGATAACACAACCTCAATTGGGACATTGCATGTAGGACGGTAATTTAGGTTTCTTCCAGCCCTCTTCTGAAGGTGAAGGTCGAATTTCACTATGGAGCTTGGCCAGTCTCCATAGTGCGCCAAACTAACCATTATCCATTGTCCTAGTCAACCTCTTATTGGCCGGGTTTGGTTGATTAGACGAGAATACATCATCAAATTCTCTTAACCATTCCCTTTTTCTATTCATCACTACCTGGATCGGGATCATGACACTAGGCGGGGTTTAATGTTGGTCACCATTAAACAACATGCAAAATGAAAGGAAATGGATAATATATGCAAATACCCAACTCAAGAAGTGCAAATAATTCAGGTTTTCTAAGTTAGATTCTCATGGTTCCCATAGCCCCAAGTTGTGGGTTTAGCAACTCATAGCTTGGGCAAACAAATAAACAATGTATATAAAAGACATAATTAATCACTTACCCAAAGAGAATGAAGAATAATAAACCCACTTTGTATTTAGAATCATAAGCTTGAAAGATGAAGTGAATCCACAAGTGAATCTAATCTCTAAAATTGAGTCTCCAAAGATAAAACCCTAAGGACTACTCTAAACTTTTGTGCTCCCCAAGTCTCTCTATGTGTACTCTCTCAAAATCTATAAAAAAAAGCTCCTACTAAAAACCTAAAATATACTATTATAGTATTTACAAGTGAGTCCCTAAATTGATTAGAAAAACTGGTCAGCGTCTGCTGCGACTCGCAGTTACGACTCATAGTGTGTCTTACGAGCTGTAATCAGGCTTTCATGGTCAGCATCTTGCATTTTGGACTTTATTGTTACGATACGACTCTACAAGTCGTAGTCTGATCTACGACTCGTCCTGCCTTCTCGTAGTCAATGTTTGCATTTCTTGGTCGAATCTTGATCAACACTGGAACTTTCTATGAGACCTCTCTTTACGACTCGTAGAAGGGACTATGACTCATACCTAGGGCTTGTAAAGCTGAACTTCAAACTCTCAAACTTTGTTTTTGAACACTGTAAGTTCGTACGAGACCACCTCTATGGGTCGTAGACTGAGCTACGACTCGTAGAGAGTCCCGTATGTCCTAAAATCAACAAAAGTTTGTAACTTTTCCCAAAATTTAGCCAACCTATATTTCCTATAAAAACAAACACAAAAACACATAAAAACCATAAAAGTAGCATTGAGAACACACAGAATCTCAGGTTTTAGGCATCAAATGTGTTATATTTTGATAGCCCATCAACACCCTCAACTTAGAATTATTGCTTGTTCTTAAGCGTTGACTCAATTTAAATAGATAATAAAGTAACACATAGCAATCTAATGGCTCATACCATACTCAAATCCAATGCAGGTACCCATATCAACTTTTTCAAAATAAGATCATGTAGCTATTTAGCAAACCAAATCATATTGATACATTTGACAACACAACTATGGCAAGCACAGGAATACCAACAATCCATAATCACTAAACAAGTAAAATGTTGACAGCACCATACAAATGCCCTCACAAGAAAAAATTTCGTTTTAACACTAAACGAAGATTCCAGAATTTAACCAAGGGACTGTGCAAGCATACTCACTCTCACAAATGACATTCATGCATGATGACTAATACCATATGCTTTCCCATATACTCATGACCTGGACATTTAACTAATTGGGTTAGGATCACTTTAAGACTTTATAAGCTTGTATCGTAGGCTCATGGGGCTTTGGTATGACATTTGGACAATTAGTGACTAAAGGCCAACCTTGAACCACGCTTTTTGACATTTCACCTTGACACACAATCATTTCCACATTATTCTCCCTTTCTTCTTCACATTCAAGCTTTTTCGGATGTTTTCTTTATGTTTTCAACTCTTGCCTCATTTTTCACACATTATTTTGCTTTTTCAACTCAATATAAGACATCTCTTTCTTTATCTTTCACCCGATACATGATTCTCCTCTTTTTCTTTCTATTTCCAACTCACCACCTCATTTTTGCTATTTTACCCTTATACTAGCCACCCTCAACTTAGGCTTTTAGCCTGTATCGAAGTGTACAATGTCTATTCCCCATATCAGGGTCACTTTTGGTAGCCACCCTCAGCTTAGGCTTTTTTCCTTAATCAAGGTTCATAATGTTTATGGATAGACCAGGCCAATCTCAAGGTATTTCACTAAACAAGGCTAGGCTAAATAGGTGTTAAGAAAGAAGTAGTACATGTAAGGCTCAAACATTTAGAACAAGGGATGAATTTCTCATTTGGTTGGTCATTTAAGGTCAAAGTGGACTATTTCAAAGAACAAGGGCCTAAGATCCCTTCCTAGTCCATATAATCTCCAGTCCAACTTAAAGTAATAGAACAAGTTTTGAATTAGCGCATAATGCAAGTACATAACAAAATCAGCTCTCACACATGTCATTGCATATATAGCTAACAAAAACCCGCAGATGCTTCATGTATCAAATTGCCCTCACTTAATTAGAACAAATATTGCCAAATCATTCAAACATGCAAGGTTGCAATATAACAACTACTCAAAAATTTTGATGGGTACCAATTTTCAAAACATTTCATAAAACATCAAAAACAAGATACATGTCATAAGTTCAACCACTATATAATACACATGTTATATAAGACATCCTATACATGCCGGTTCAACAAAAATTAAATATCCATGAGGAAAAAGAACATAGACAAGAAAACCTCGAGATTAAAATTTGGGGTAGGTATGGACTAAAAGCTACTTAAACTTCACCCTAGTCCATAGCTACCCATACCCCATCGGAAGAAATGTACATTGTCCTCAGTGTACAATATCAAAATCAAAATAAACACGAGGGGTCATACCTGTGGTTGCCTCCCAAGCAAATGATTTATTATCGGAACACAACGTAGAAGGATTAATTCCTCATATCTCTTCAATGTCCCACTCTTCCATTGTCTTGATCTCCTCCGTGTCTCCCATGTTAAGTTTGACTCTTTGACCATTAACTTTGGAAGTTCCTCCATTTCGTCTCTCCAGCTCAATGGCCCTATGACTAAAGACACGTGCCACTCGGAAGGGCCCTATCCATCTAGATTTAAGCTTTCCAAGATATAACCTCAATCTGGAATTGTAGAGCAACACCAAGTCCCCTGGTGCAAGCTATCGACTTTCTATACGGTGGTCATGTTGGAATTTCATCCTTTCTTTGTACAAAGTCGAGCTCTCAAACGCCCTTAGCCGAAATTCATCAAGCTCATTAAGTTGACTCAACCTAGGTTGTGCAGCATCATGCAAATCAAGATTCAACTTCTTTAATGCCTACATTGCTTTATGTTCAAGCTTCATCGGCAAATGACATGCTTTCTCAAAGACAAGTTGGTAGGGGGACATGCTAATAGGAGTCTTAAATGTAGTCCGGCACACCCATAGTGCTTCATCAAGCTTTCTTGATCAATTTTTTCGGTTTGCATTGACTATTTTTGATAAGATATACTTGATTTCTCTGTTAGACACCTCCATTTACTTACTTGTTTAAGGATGATAAGGTGTCGTCAACCTATGTTTCACCCCATACTTTTCAAGAAGAGCTTTAAAGAGTCTGTTACAAAAATGAAAACCTCCGTCACTGATGATAGCCTGAGGAGTACCAAATCTAGAGAAGATATTCCTTTTGAGGAATGCTATAACACTTTATTTTACCTTCATTGTTAGGTAGAGCCACAACCTCCACCCACTTGGATACATAATCCATAACAACCAAGATATACTTGTTCGTATGTGAGCTTATAAATGGTCTTATGAAATCTATTCCCCACATATCAAACAACTCAATTACCAAAATAGGATTTAGAGGGAGCTCATGTTTACGTGCGACTCCACCTTCTCTTTGGCACCTATCACAAGCTTTGACATAGTCATGAGCATCTTGGTGGATTATGGGCCAGTAATACCCATATTGCAAAATCTTATGGGTTGTTCGAATCCCACTATGATACCCACCCACCAGTGATGAGTGCCATGCTTCAAGTATGTTCATCATTTCCACCTCAGGGACATCGATGTGTAATCTCATCAGTACATATACAAAACAAATAAGGGCCATCCCAAAATAACTTCCTCACATCATGCATAAATTTTTGTCTTTGATATGTGTTTAAGTCACGGGGTACAATGTCACTCACCCGATAATTTGCATAATCTGCAAACTAAGGTATGAGGACATGTATCAGGAAAAGAAATATTTATCTCCAGACCATCATCAAATTGCATCATTGCCCCATCTTCTAATCTGGATAGATGATCTACAACTTGATTTTCTGATCCTTTTCTGTCCATAACATCGAAGTTGAACTCCTGCAAAAGAAGTACCCACCTTATTAACCTTGGATTCACATCTTTTTTGGCCATTAAATACTTCAGTGCTGAATAGTTTGTGTGCACTACCACTTTGGCTCCCAACAAATATGACCAGAACTTTTCGAATGCAAAGACCAATGCAACTCTTGCTCTATGATAGTGTAACTCTTTTCAGGTATGTTCAGAGCTTTGCTGGCATAATATATGGGATGTAAGACTTTCTCTTGCATTCTCCCAGTACCACACCTAGAGCAACCCCACTTGCATCACATATGATTTCAAATGGTTAGGATCAATCAGGAGCTACAATATCGATGTTAAGATCAATCGCTTTTTCAACTCTTCAAAGGCTTGTATGCGTGCATTGTCAAACATGAACTTGACATCTTTATCCAATAATTTGCACAATGGGTGTGAAATTTTAGAGAAGTCTTTTATGAACCTTCTATAGAATCTTGCATGCCCCAAGAAACTCCTAACACCCTTGACTGATATGGGTGGTGGAAGCTTCTCAATCACTTCAACTTTAGCCCTGTCGACCTCAATGCCTTTGTCAGACATTCTATGACCCAATACAATACCCTCTTTAACCATGAAATGACATTTCTCCCTGTTTAGCACCAGATGACTTTCTACACATCTTTGCAACACATCATGTATGTGTGCCAAGCAATCCTCAAACGAGTGTCGAACCACGCTGAAATCATCCATGAAGACCTCAAGAGTGCTTTCCACCATATCCGAGAAAATGAACATCATGCACCTTTGGAATGTTGCTGGAGCATTACACAACCCAAATTGCATCCTCTTAAATGTGAAGGTGCCATAGGGACATGTAAAAGTGGTTTTCTTTTGATCCTTTGGGGCAATGATGATTTGATTATAACCAAAATACCCATCAAGGAAACAGTACCATCCTTTCTCTGCAAGTTTGTTGAGCATCTGGTCCATGAATAACAAAGGAAGGTGATCCTTTTCTGTTGAGGTATTGAGCTTTCTGTAGTCCATACACACCCTCCATCCGGTGACTGACCTCATAGGAATCAATTCATTTTTAGCATTAGGAACTATTGTGATACCTCCTTTTTCTAGAACACACTATACTGGGCTCACCCACTCACTGTCGGTAATTGGGTAGATTACTCTTGCACCTAACCACTTGATGATTTCCTTGTGAACCACCTCTTGCATAGGAGGATTTAGATGACTTTGATGCTCGATGCTTGGCTTGTAGTCCTTGACTAACTAAATTTTATGAGTACATATCCTAGAGGAGTACCAATAATATCTGTGATATCCATCTAATAGCCCTTTTAAATTGTTTGAGCGCTGTTACAAGGGCATTTGCTT
This sequence comes from Solanum ossicruentum, assembly GCA_025774065.1. Classification (NCBI taxonomy): domain Eukaryota; kingdom Viridiplantae; phylum Streptophyta; class Magnoliopsida; order Solanales; family Solanaceae; genus Solanum; species Solanum ossicruentum. The sequence goes on along the minus strand of JAOTQR010111219.1, from coordinate 17,146 downwards.
GTTCATCATTCAAATCTGCAGCTATGATGATCGGCAAATTGTTGTTTTCTCCTAAGAATGCATAGTTTAAATGTGATAGAAGTGCTTTCAATTCTAGCATAGGCGGCACTTCTATAGAGGGCTTTTTGAGAGGCGTTTCCAGATTCTGCAAATCTTGCTCTAACTTCGTTTGGCGTCTAGGGCCGAATGACACCCCTGGAGCATTTACTCTCTCCTCATAATCCGGGATTCCGTCACTATTAAAGTTCATCAAAACTGCCTCCAAAGTGTCAAAAACCAGTTGTAGCTCAAGTGACACCTCTGACTCATCAACATCAACAGTCTCTATAACTGACACCACCCTCAGGTCACAGTCCTTCCTTGCTTGTTGACAAACATTGAACTCGACCTCTTCTTTACCAAATCTGAATGTGAGTAGCACTTTCTCCATGTCAACCAGAGTGCGACCAACAGCTAGGAAGGGCCTTCCCAAAATAATAGGAACTGCAAAATCAACCTCACAGTCAAGAATAACAAAATTTGCAGGAAATATAAATTTTTCTACCTTTACCAAAATATCATATATTACTCCTATAGGTTTCTTGACAGTTCTGTCTCCATTAATAATCGTATCTTTGTAGGAGTAGGAGTAGGAATACATAAACCATGTTTCTTGAAGATTGCCAATGACATTAAGTTGATGCTAGCATCCAAATCACAAAGTGCCCTTGCAAATTCCACCTCTCCTATAGTGCATGGTATAATAAAAGCGTCTAGATGTTCACGTTTTTTAGCCAATGACTTAGTAGTGATGGCACAACAATGCTGGAGATCTTTAAAGAGCTCTTGACTCACAGTCTGTTTCTTTGTAACGAAGTTCTTCATGTACCTTGCGTAACCTGACATATTCTCTAAGGCTTCAATCAAAGGGATGTTTAATTGCTTGAGCATTGCTAGAAAATGCTTGAGCTTGCTTTCCTCCTCCCTCTTCTTGATTCTTTGAGGGAAAGGGGGAGGAGGTCTTGGGATAGTCTTGTACTTCCTCAACTCATCAACTACTTCACCTACCCCATTCTTTACACAATCATCTCTCTCGACAACACCCTTTTTCACGGTTTCCTTCTCATGTATGTTTTCTATTTCAACAGGCATAGGAGGGTCAATGGTTCTGTTACCTTCCCTAGTTGTGATTTCCATACAATGCCCCACATTCTTCGAGTTTTGAACTGTATTGCTTGGAAAGCTACCTCTTTGGCATTGATTAAATTGCGAAAAAACTTGGCCGAATTGTTGCTCTAGTTGCTTGATGGCCACCAAATAAGTCTGTATCTTTTGATATATGCTAGATATATCCGATTTCATTCCCTTTAAAGTCTCATCTTTTGTTTCGACGTTTTTCAACAATCGGTCAAACATCTTTTCAGTCCTTGAATTACTTGACCCGACATCACGATTGTGGGGCAGCACATGCGGACCATTCTGAAGCCATCTCTTCTTCCCCACTTGGTTTATGGCACTCTATCTCTCTCAGAATTATCCCCACAATTATTTTTATAGGAACCCTCTTGATTATAGTTCCGACCGTAGTTTCCGAAACCTTGACACCAATAGTCTGAATTGAACCCTTGGGCATTGTTTCAAAAACCCACCGCTTGATCTTTGACAAAGCAAGCATCTTCATCATAATAATGTTCTTCATATATGGGCGCTCTAGGAGGTTGGTGCACTACTACGTGAACTCTTTCCTGACTTTGCTCAATTATGAACTCCATACTCATGCGGAGTTGAGCAAGTTGTTGTATGATCTCCATATTAATCTTAGCTTGCTCCGAACTAGCACTTACCACATGTGAGCTCACCATAAAAGCTCTCTCTATTTGCCCCATGCTCTATTGGTCTTGACTAATTGCTCCATTCTCTCTAGTATTCTTGTGAGCGGTTGATCGAAGAACATTCCCCCCATAATGGTATTGGCACAAACTTGACTATTCTCGTCAAGAGCCCGATAGAAAATCTTCACTAAGGCATCATCCACGATCTTATGGTCTGGAAAACTTCTTAAGCACTTAGTAAACCTCTCCCATGTTTGTGCTAATAGAATCACCTGGCAATTGTTCAAAATTGTTAATCTGATCCTTCAATTTGAGCTTCTTCGACCTTAGAAAGTATCTTTCCGAAAAGGCTCTTTGTAATTCTGCCCAACTGGTAATTAAGCTTTGTGGGAGTTCTGATAGCCAAATTACTGCATTACTAGTAAGATATAGAGGGAACACAACCAACCCAACAACATCCATCGAAAGATTTTGTGTACCCATCACACTCTTGCACATAAAAGCCATATTATGCAGATGGCTTTGAGGATCCTCAGAAGGTAGACCCGCGAATAAACCATGATTCTGAAGCATTTGGAGCAATCCACTTGACATCATGAACTTAGTGTTGGCCGATAATGGTGACAACACTATAGTCCAGTAACATTAATGGACATGGGATTTAATCGATATTAGTTCCATCCATAAGCATTCCGTTGAAATCCTTGAGTTATGGCCTATTCCCCCTTGGTGGTGGATTGTCATCTCTATCATCAACATCATCATTCTGATTTGTAGTGTTATTCATCGTGACATTTACATTCACTTGAGCCATTCTCCTTACTACTCGTTGGATCTCTAGATTAATTGGAGCTAAGAGGATGTCTTGACTCCATGTATTGGGCATACACTCTTAGTATACCCTGTAAAGAATTATACTAACAAAAACAAAAGTAAAATACAAGTGAATTAAGAAATTAATACTTGAATTAACTACGAGTGAAACCAAATCAAAGCATCACCGTATTCCCCGACAACATCATTTTTCTTGATGAACGCTCAAGATACGCCTCTATTTCAAGGTCAAAGCGAACATCAATAGTAAAAACCTAACCAAGGTTAAAATCGAATCCCACAGGGAATATAGTGCTTTAGCAACTTGGTTCGCCAATAATCAATTCAAACATCAACTACTCGATTCTCTAAGAGGGGGGTTTAGCAATGATTTGTAGAAAATTAAACTAAACTAATAAAATGGAGAGACAATTAAATTGGAGAGCAACTTAGGTAATTGTTTTCTCCATGATTCACTAACTTAAACACCTTGGATAATACATCCTCAATTGGGACATTGCATGTAGGACGGTAATTTAGGTTCTTCCGTCCCTCTTCTGATGGTAAAGGTCAACTTTCACTATAGGGCTTGGCCGAACTCCATAGTCTGTCAAACTACCCATTGTCCCAGTCAACCTCTCCTTGGCCGGGTTCGGTTGATTAGACGAGAACACATCATCGAATTCTGTTAACCACTCCTTTTTCCTATTCACACTACTTGGCTCGGGATCATGATACTAGGCGGGGTTTAATATTGGCCACCATTAAACAACATCCAAAATGAAGGAAAGTGTCTAATACATGCACATACCCAACTTAAGAGTGCAAATAATCCGATCTTTCTAGGTTAGAGTCTCATGGTTCCCACAACCCCAAGTTGTGGGTTTAGCTACCCATAGCTTCGGCAAACAAATGAACAATAAATTTAGAAGACATAGTTAATCACTTACCCAAAGAGAATAAAGAACAATAAACCCACTTTGTATTTAGAATCACAAGCTTGAAAGATGAAGTGCATCCACAAGTGAATCTAATCTCCAAAATTGAGTCCCCAAAGATAAAACCCTAAGAACTACTCTAAAGTTTCATGCTCCCCAAGTCTCTCTGTGTGTACTCTCTCAAAATCTGTCAAAAAACTCCAGCTAAGAACCTAAAATATACTACGACAACAACATACCCAGTATAATCACACAAGTGGTGTCTGGGAAGGGTAGAATGTACGCAGACCTTACCACTACCATATAAGTAGAGAGGTTGTTTCCTGGAAACCCTCGTCTCAAAACCCGTAAGTAAGAACGAACTAGATATGGCAAAAGAGGGAAGGGAATAGAAAAATAATGACAATATGTAAATAAGGTAAACTAACACATAATATAACTGGTAATGCGAATACATGGCAAAAACCTAAAATATACTATTTATAGTATTTACAAAAGAGTCCCTAAATTAATTAGAAAAAACTGGTCGGTGTCTGTTACGGCTCGCAATTGAGACTCGTAGTGTGCCCTAGAGCCGTAATTGGACTTTCGTGGTCAGCATCTTGAATTTTGGACTTCATTACTATGATACACCTCTACGAGTCATAGTCTGATCTATGACTCATACTGCCTTATTGTAGTCCACATTTGCATTTCTTGGTCTAATCTTGATCAACACTAGAACTTTCTACGAGGTCTCTCTTTACAACCCATAGAAGCGACTACGACTCGTATCTAGGGCCCATAAAACTGAACTTCAAACAGTTAGACTTTGCTTTTGAACATTGTAAGTTGCTACAAGACAACCTCTACAGGTCGTAGACTGAGCTACAACTCGTAGAGAGTCTCATATGTCCTAAAATTAGCAAAAATCTGCAACTTTTTCCAAAATTTGGCCATCTTGTATTTCCTATAAAAACAAACACAAAACACATAAAAATCGTAAAAGTTGCATTGAGAACACACAAAATCCTAGGTTTTAGACATCAAATGTGTTGTCTTTTGACATCACATCAGACTTTGGTATGATCAAAAGAAGAAGGATAGAGGAGAGGATGCCAGTACTAACTTGGGAATATTTGAGAAAGCTTTCTTAGGGCGCTTCTTTTCAAGAGAGCAAAGAGAGGCTAAGTTAAGAGAGTTCTTTAACTTGAAATAGGGGGAATGGCTGTGCAAGAGTATGGGTTGAAGTTTACTCAACTATCTCGATATGCTCTAGACATGGTTGTTGATGTGAGGGGGAGGATAGCGATATATGTTGATGGGTTAATAGAGGGCCGAAGAGAGATGGGAGGGAAACAATGCTCGTAAGTGACATGGATATTGAGAGATTGATGACCTTTGTACAATAAGCCGATGAGGAGAGGCAACATGATAAAGAAGAGTTCAGAAATAAGAAAGCAAAACCATCCATCCATGAGGTTGGAAAGGAAGGGATTAAAACCGATTTCCAGCACTATCATCAGCTAGTACACCTGCAGCTAGAGTCAGAAATTATTAGAGGTCCCAGAATGTTAGAGCCCATGGATTTTAATCACAAGCCAGTGTGTCTTTAAGCCAGCATATGGAAAGTATGGTAAATTGCACTTGGGGAGATACCATGAGGGGAGTGATGTATGCTATAAGTGTGGCCAAGTGGATCATCAGAGAGATTATCCAAAGTGGGATGACCGGGATCAATCTTTTGCACTAGCCCCGCTAATTAAAGGAAATTACAGAGGTACTATATCAGGCACAAGTGAGGCCATAAACCATTTGTATGCCATGGGTAGTTGACATGAACAGGAGAACTCCCAAGATGTTGTGACGGGTATAATTTGAGTCTTTTCTGTTGATTGTTATGTGTTGATAAATCCTGGTGACACATTATATTTTGTAACTCCTTATATGTCCAGTAGATTTGATAGAACCCCTAAGAGTGTTCTTGAACCCTTTGATGTTTCTACTCTAGTGGGTGAGTCTATTCGAGCTGAGAAAGTCTATAGAGCTTGTGTAGTGTCCATCCATCATAGGGATACTATCATCAATCTGATTGAGTTAGATATGACTGATTTTGATTTGTTCCTTGGCATTGATTGGCTCCATGCCTGCTATGCTTCCGTTGATTGTAGAACCTAAACCGTTAAGTTCAAATTTCTGAATGAATCAGTTCTAGAGTGGAAGGGTGATTCTGTAACACATTAGGAAAGTGTATCTTATATCTTAGAGCCAGAAAGATGATTGCTAATGGTTGTATCTATTACCTTGTAAGAGTTAAATCTAATGATGTTGAGTCCCCTACTCTTGAGTCAATCCTGATTGTGAATGAGTTTCCTAAAGTGTTTCCCGAGGATTTGCCTGGAGTCCCTCCTGATAGGGAGATTGACTTTGGGATTGATGTTCTTCCTTATACCCAACGTATCTCAATCCCACCTTATAGGATGGCCCCCATTGAGTTTGATGCCAAAAACTTAGAATTTTGTGTGTTCTCAATGCGACGTTTATGGTTTTATGTGTTTTTGTGTTTGTTTTTGTAGGAAATACAGGTTTGCTCAATTTTGGGAAAAGTTGCAGATTTTTGTTGATTTCAGGACCTATGGGACTCTCTATGAGTCGTAGCTTAGTTTACGACTCGTAGAGGTGGTCTCATAGAAAGTTACAGTGCTTAAAAGCAAAGTCTGAGAATTTGAAGTTCAGTTTTAAGATCCTCGAGTATGAGCCGTAGTCCCTTCTATAAGTCGTAAAGGGTGGCATCGTACCAAGTTCCAGTATTGATCGAGATAGAACCAAGAAATGCAAGTGGACTACAAGAAGGTAGTACAAGTCGTAGACCAGACTACGACTCGTAGAGGTGAATCATAGCATTGAAGTCCAAAATGCAAGATGCTGACAATGAAAGCTCGATTACGGCTCGTAGGGCACACTACGAGTTACAAATTTAAGCCATAACAGATGCCGTCTAGATTTTCTAATTAATTTAGGGAATCATTTGTAAATACTATAAATAATATAGTTTAGGTTTTTAGCAAGTTTTTGACATAGATTTTGAGAGGACATAAAAGTTGAAAGTAGTTTTTAGGATTTTCTTTGGGGACTCGATTTTGGAGATTAGATTCACTGGTGGATTCACTTCAACTTTCAAGCTTGTGATTCTAAATACAAAGTAGGTTTTATTGTTCTTCATTCTCTTTGAGTAAGTGATTTACTATGTATTCTCTATTCATTGTTTATTTATTTGCCCAAGCTATGAGTAGCTATACCCATAACTTGGGGTTGTGGGAACTATGAGAATCTAACTTAGAAAACCCAGATTATTTGTACTCCTTGAGTTGTATATTTGCATGTATTAGCCATTTTCCTTCATTTGCATATTGTTTGATGGTAGCCAACATTAAACCCCGTCTAGTGTCATGGTCCCGATCTACGTAGTGATAAATAGGAAAAGCGAATGGTTAACAGAATTCGATGATGTGTTCTCATCTAATCAACAGAACCCGACCAAGGGCTATGAGTAGCTATACCCAAAACTTAAGGTTGTGGGAACTATGAGAATCTAACTTAGAAAACCCAGATTATTTGCACTCCTTGAGTTGGATATTCGCATGTATTAGCCTTCATTTGCATATTGTTTAATGGTAGCCAACATTAAACCCCACCTAGTGTTATGGTCCCGATCTAGGTAGTGATGAATAGGAAAAGCGAATGGTTAACAAAATTCGATGATGTTTTCTCGTCTAATCAACTGAACCCCACCAAGGAAAGGTTGACTAGGACAATGGTTAATGGTTAGTTTGGTGCACTATGGAGGCCGGCCAAGCCCCATAGTGAAATTCGACCTTCACCTTCAGAGGAGGGATGAAAGAACCCAAATTATCGTCTTACATGCAATGTCCTAATTGAGGTTGTGTTATCCGGGGTGTTTAAGTTAGTGAATCATGGGGAACATAATTATCCAAGTTGCTCTCCAATTTGATTGTCCCTCCTATTTATTAGTTTAGTTTAATTTTCTATCAATCATTGAAAAACTCCCATTTTTGAGAATCAACTAGTTGATGTTTGAATTAATTATTGGTGAACCAACTTGCTAAAGCACCGTATTTTCTGTGGGATTCAACCATAACCTTGGTTAGATTTTTTACTATTGACGATCGCTTTGATCTTGAAATAGAGTCATATCTTGAGCGTTCAATAGAGTTGAAAGATTTGAAAGAACAATTAAAAGTTTTGTTAGTGATGGGCTTCATAAGGCCGAGTGTTTCTCCATGTGGTGCCTTTGTCCTATTCATGCAAAAGAAAGATGGGTCTCTTAGAATGTGTATTGATTATAGGCAACTAAAAAAGGTTACACTAAAGAATAAATATCCTCTTCCAAGGATAGATGATTTATTTGACCAACTTCAGGGTGCCACTTGTTACTCAAAGACAGACCTCAGATCTGGCTACCACCGGTTGAAGGTGAGGGAATATGATAATCCAAAGACAGCCTTCAGGACTAGATATAGCCATTTTGAGTTCTGGTTCATGTCTTTTGGGTTGACTAATGTACCTGCAGCCTTCATGGACTTAATGAATAGAGTGTTCAGACAGTATCTTGATATGTTTGTGATTGTGTTCATCAATGACATTTTGGTGTATTCAAGAGATGAAGAGGAGCATGCAAATCACCTAAGAATTGTCCTCCAAACACTTAAGAACCATGAGTTGTATGTAAAATTCTCAAAAGGTTTGTTTTGGCTTAAGTAAGTGACTTTCCTAGGCCATATTGTCTCCGGTTATGGTATTCAAGTAGATTCTCAGAAGATTGAAGCGGTTAAGAACTGGCCCAGACCGACCTCTCCAACTGACATAAGAAGTTTCTTTGGGTTGGCAAGCTATTACTGCAAATTTATTGATGGAGTTTCTTCCCTATCCACACAATTGACTAAGTTGATTCAAAAAAAGGTCAAGTTTCGATGGTTCGATGAATGTGAGAAAATTTTCCAAGAGTTGAAGATTAGACTGATTATTGCACTAGTTCTAACCTTGCCCGATGGAACAGAGGACTTTGTGATCTATTATGATGCTTCAAGAGTTAGATTGGGATGTGTACTAATGCATAGAGGGAAAGTAATAGCCTATGCTTCCAGAAAACTTAAGGTTCATGAGAAGAACTATTCGACCCATGATCTTGAGTTGGCAGCGGTAGTGTTTGTACTTAAAATCTGGCGTCACTACTTATATGGAGTGCATATGGATGTGTTTTCTGATCACAAGAGCTTAAAGTATGTCTTCAGTCAGAAAGAGCTCAACCTATGACAGAGGAGATGGTCGGAGTTGCTCAAGGATTATGACATTAGCATTCTCTACCATCTAGGTAAAGCTAACATTATTGTTGATGCTCTTAGTAGGTTGTCAATGGGTAGCACAACCTATATTGAGGAAGGAAAGAAGGAGATAGCAAAGAACTGCATCGATTAGCTCGATTAGGAGTTCAACTTTAAAAGGATAATGAGGAAGGAGTTAATGTTCAGAACGGGTCTGCTTCATCTTTGGTGGCATAGATAAAAGAAAGCAAGATCGAGATCCTATTATTCTCCAATTAAAGGAGGATGTCCATAAATAGAAAGTGATAGTCTTATCTAAAGGGGGAGGTAAGGTGTTAAAATACCAGAGTAGATTGCGTATTCAAGATAGAATCATGGTCGAAGTTCATAGCACTAGATATTCCATTCATCTTGGGTCTTCCAAGATGTACCAAGACTTGAGAAAAGTTTATTGGTGGAGTGGAATGAAGAGGAAAATTGCTGAGTTCATCTAAAAGTGCCTGAATTGTCAGCAAGTGAAAGTTGAGCATTAAATGCCATGTCGATTAGCTCAAACTTTGAGATTCCAGAGTGGAAGTAAGAGATGATCAATATGAACTTCATTACTAGTCTATCGAGGTCTCGTAAGCAACATGACTCAATATGGGTGATTGTGGATAGAATGGACAAATCAGCTCACTTCTTAGCAATTAAGACAACTAACACTGTGGAGGAATACACCAAGTTGTATATCCAAGACATTGTGAGGTTGCATGGGGTTCCCTTGTCCATGATCTTGGACAGACGAGCTCCATTCACCTCCCAATTTTGGAGATCGTTCCAGAAAGGATTGGGTACAAAAGTAAATTTAAGCACAACCTTTCATCCATAGACAAATAGTTAGGCAGATGGTACAATTTAGACGTTAAAAGATATGTTGAGAGCCTGTGATATTAATATCAAGAAAAATTGGGATAATCACCTACCATTGATTGAATTTTCATATAACAGTAGTTATTATGCAAGCATTCAGATATATGGGAGGAGGTGTAGATCACCAATTGGGTGGTTCGAGGTTGGAAAAGCAGAGATGATCGGGCCTGATCTTGTCCATTAATCAATGGAGAAGGTTAAGGTCATTAAAGAGAGGTTAAAACTGCGCAGAGTCGCCAGAAATCCTACACCAATGTGAGAAGGAGAGATTTGGAGTTTGAGGTAAATTGTTGGGTATATTTGAAAGTGTCACCTATGAAAGGCCATGAGATTTGGGAAAAGGGTGAAATTGAGTCCACACTGTATTGGACCTTATCAGATTGTGAAAGGAATTTGGAAGGTGGCCCATGAATTAGCTTTGCCCTTCGAGTTGGATGGAATCCATCTAGTGTTCCACGTGTCGATGTTGAAGAAATGTTTGGGAGATCCTAACTGGGATCCCAGTGGAGAGCATCGGAGTGAACAATAGCTTGACGTATGAAGAAATTTTGGTCCAAATCCTTGATCGTCAGATTCACAAGTTGAGAACCAAAAAAGATAGCCTCAATCAAAGTCTTGTGGAGGAATCAATTTGTTGAGGAAGCCACATGGAAAGCTAAGGAAGAGATGAAAGAAAAATCCACACTATTCATGCCAAATGATGAGAATGTTGAAGGAATTTCCTTACCCTTAACTAAATTGATTATCTTTTCTTAAGTTGATTGTCTATTCTTGAGCCCGAATAAAGATTATTGATAATGAGGAGTCGAAAGTTTGATTGATAGACGTGAATGATGAGATGAGTTTGAGTCCATTCGTGCTTTGATATCTACCTTTACTCATCATTTGAGGATGAATGATCCCAAGGGGGAGATGATGTAACACTCGGTGAAATTATTGAAATACCCATAGAATAGAGATGTGCTCATAACGCGTCTTTCCATACCCTGTTTGCGAATCTGAAATCGGATATCCAATTAACATGGAAAATTGAGCGGGAAAATGCTCCCGTTCAATTTTTAGTGCAATAGAATTGAAAAATAATTTTTCAATCCAAAATGATATCTAGTGTCGGTGTGCGCCCAAGGCTCGACGCGCTTGGGATGCAGAGCTACACTTGTTTTTTCAATTTTTTTCAATGGGAATTGGAAAATTCATTCGGAAAACTTTTGGAAAAAAATGTACATGTCCGCGCCCAGTACGCGGCGCGAATGGCAAATTCGGGTTGAAAATTATCTTTTTAATTTGAGGGGCATTTTGATCAATTTTCAACCCCTTCTAAACTCAAAACATGATCACATTGGGTCGTTTTGATGCGTAAAAAAAGGTCTAAAACCCCATTTTAAGTCCTTTTCTAAGTATTTGAAAGACTAGGGCTTGAGAGGAAAGAAGAGGAAGCTTATGATTGAGGAATTCAAGGACATTCTTGAAGGTTGATTGGTAAAGATTCATCCCAAGTATGTAAGGCTAAATTAAAAGCATGACATTGTTCTCTCGTATGGCCCATAGATAGCATTAGAAGTGTGTTGATAGTTCATGAGTCTACATACATGATTCTTGACAAGCTTTCTTGAAAATTATATTAATTACATGTATTTTCTTATGTTGATGATTATCATGAACTTATTTTCTTAAATCGAATATTTTTCATGAAATATTTTATAACCCTATATGTTAATTATTAAAAGCATGCATGAAAGAAGATAGGGATTTAGTCTAGATCCTTGATTGAGAATGTTGATATAGATTGTGATTGTGCATGTGAGAGTGATGATAGATTGATAGTATTTAATGGTCCATGAGTATTCCCAAATGAACTTAAATGATTTATCTATTCGATTATTCCTTAATGATTATTCTAAGTCTTGTGCTATTGATTGAGATGTTGATTGATGAGATGATTATAATCTCTATGAGACTGATTGAAAGATAGTGCCTCCATGTGGTTGATTGAGATAGTTTGATTGGATGGATTGTTTTATTAGCATTGAGTCATGGGAGGAGTATCGAGCACCGAAAGAGTAAGAGTTAATCCAACTCGAACTCGTCAAACTATTTAACCAAGCGTAGGTGAGGATTAAGACCATCGCATCATATTATGTTAAGGTTCCCTTTGATTAGAAATCCCTGAAATCAATAGAGGACTTATAGATTATTGTCTTCATTTAGACTTGTCCATTTGGTTTCGATTCGCTCCCTACCTGGCAAGTATGGAATACCTGTTGCAACATCAGCGAGATTGTCGTATAATCATTGGCTCATAAGTGATTGTTGTCGGATAAGAGAAACTCCCAGAAAGTTCCCAAACTGAGTACTCTGAGTTGAGATGAGATGAATTGAGATGAGTCCCTCTGAGATGAGTCTGATTTGATTGATGAGGTTTGATGGGTTAGATGGGTCATTTGTCTACTCTTTATTCTTGATTTAGATAGATACTTGACATGTTGATTATTGATATCCTTGATGATTGATTGATGTTTCATATTATTCTATTGATATCCTTGATGATTAATTGATGTTTCATATTATTCTACCTGTTTCGATTTCATTTAGCTATTTTGCATATCGTAAATTCACGTACTGACGTCATTCTGTGTTGCATCATTTTATGATACAAATGTAGGGATTAGAGATCATCAACAGATGCATCGTTGAGGATCTTAAACGTTCAGCTGATTGGTAAGCCTCCCCTACTTTAGAGGATTTATTATGTTATTTTCGTCTTGCTTTATAGTTAGACATTTACTAGCTTATTATTGATTGACGTAGCCATGGACCTGTCATTAGCACCACTTGATAGTGATAGAGGCTTCATAGACTAGAGTCGAATATTGATTGTTAAGATTGAGAGTTAGTTCTTTCTACTAGCCTTCTATTATATTATTAGTTTGAGACTAGATGATAAGATGTTCCTATTTACTTTTCCTTTGTTTTCCGCTGATTAGTTGAATGAATGAATGTGATGAGGCCAAGTGGTTCGCTTGGGACTAGCAATAGTCTCTGGGTACCGGCTACGTCTTGGTCCTCTCCCGGGGATATAAAGCATGAAATCCTCATAATTTACCTTCCTAATTACAAATCTGATTATATTACACTTAATAAAATATAGCCATTTTATTAAGTAACTGATGAGTCCATATTTTGGACTCATATAGAGCTTAAAAGAAGAGAAAATATTCTCCTCAATACTATTACTCCTCATATCTTACTAGTCTATATGTTTTATGCCAAGATTGAGGATAAAAGTGCATGGAAAGGCAAATCTCAGCAACAAAGGAAAGGAGCAAAAATGCCTATAAGGAGATCAAAAGTGTCTTCGCTAACTCATTCAGTAGATCGCCGAAGGGCGACATCGATTGCCTCATATTGAGAGTCTAACTCCTCAAGTGCGGAGCAAAAAGACGATGTTGGTAAAAGTTTAGCGAATTACCAAACAAGATTGGCGATGCACAGTCGTGTCGCCTAAAGTTGCAGAGATCACGACCTTCATTAGTTGAATTAAAAGGTGGTCAAGTGCACATTTAACATACCGCTGAAGTGCTTGATGATGGCCGACCTTGACCATCCATTAATGAAAACATGCACAAAGACAACAAAATTGTAATGAACCCAAGTTTAGGAATCCTGAAATGCAGAAAATTTGGCTTGAAAATAACTGAGGACCTGGTTTACGAGACTACTTGCGACCCATATGATTGGTTCTTAAACATAGAACTTCAGGAAGGGGAAACGTTTCCAAGTATGTGGTAACCCACAAACCAAGTTGCTGCTCGCGGATAGGTTCGTGAGTGGGATACCATACATGAAGGAAAATCAAAGTTTTCAGGAAGGTGACTTACAAGCTATCAGACGGCCCATGGAAAAGGACACGACCTATATAATGTCTCGTGTAAAGAGGTCAGGAATAAGGTGAAACTTTGAATAAGTGTGGATGGACTCAACGAGTCCAACCACGACCTGTAAATAATTACACGACCTATCCTATTTGTTATGATTTTCACTATAGCAAAAGTCATATTTCAGGATTCTCAAGTGTGCCATCAGATGAAAGGACTTACGCCCGTAAGCCAATTTACGGTTAATAGTCGGGGGCTCGTAGATTGCTTTCGATAGTTTTTACTATAGGGCAATTCGATCATTTTCATTAATTCTAGTTCAAAATCATGTCATTTTAGGGATGAGAACAGAGCTTATAATATCCTAGAAATCTTAATTACCTTTATTCTATACTCTTAAATTCTTTAAGGCAAAAGAGGTCCTCAAGAACTCCTAAGAACAAAGCTAGGGTTTCCAAGTTTCTTCCCCAAGGCTTCAATTTCGATTCTCTCTAGTTACCAAGGTATGTGTGTTGATTTGTGGGTATCTTTTCACTTGTAGAGTTTCCTACTATGCATTTTACCATTTCTTTGAGTTTCTCAATTCTATTGCATACTTATGATGAATTCATGATCCTTATGTTATTGTATGATGCTCATAAAGTTAAGTGACTATTTTACTAACTAAATACATACCTATTTGAAGTATGATGTTGATTCCATAAAGGGTTTTGATATGATTAAGATTGAGTGGTTTCGATGTTCTTTTTTAAAGAAATTTCTTAAGACTTGTGGGATTTATTATTGTTCCATGCATCAATAAAGCCTACCTTATTTTCAATGAATGTTTTCTATGAATTATGACTACGACTAGGGAATTTATGAAGAGCTTCAAAGTTAAAATTTACCAAAGGTATATGTATGATGATTGTCACCTTAAAAGATGCTTAAGAAAAAGATCCTTAAGTTCAAGTTACTCCTATTATTACTACTTATTATTCTAAGAGTATGTTTTAAAGAATCCCATGGAATGACTTAGCACTGAGAGGACTAGAGATTAGGACTCATCCCGTTAGTTGAGCATGATCCGTTGAAGCTAAATCTCGATATCCCTAACTATGTGCCAGGAATTACTCGATTTATGGCCTATTATGAACAAATTACTATGTAATTGCATGAAATAGCCACCAAACTTATGTTTAAGTACTATAATATATGAAAACTACTTTATTTATCAATTAATATAATTTATATAATCAATTAACAATCAATAAGGTTGATTATGCATTCAGTTACTTGATTTATTGTTCGTTATGAATAAATTACTATGTAATTGCATGAAATCGCCCTAAAGTCAAGTCTAAATACAATAATACATAAAAAAATTTACTTTATTTATCAATTAATATGATTTATATAATAAACTAACAATCAAATTATTCAATAATTTACTAGAAATTATCTCAATAATTTCAACAATTGTTAGATCCAACAACCTACTTGCTAAGAATTTTTAAGTAGTTGCTGGATAAGGCTATCTAAAGATTGTTTTAAGCAGTTGAAGCAATTGCTGAATAAGATTATCTACTTGATAAGATTTTTTTTAAGTAGTTGCTAAAGCAGCCTATCTACTTGTTAATTTTTTCAGCAAAAGCAGCAATTGTAGAAGAAGTCTCTATATAATTCAATATTTTTCAACAAGTGCAACAATTGCTTAAAAAGATTTCCTACTTGTTGAAATTTTTCTCAGCAAGTGAAGTAGTTGCTGAAGCAATTTCCCTATCTGCTAAGATTTATTTGAGTAAGTATATCAGTTGCTAAAGTAATTTGCTTATTTGGTAAAGATTCAAAAATTCTTACTGAACAACAACATCATTTAATAAATAGGAATGTGCAACACCATCTTTACATAAGCATTCAAACAAAAGACATAAAGGGAAAATATTTTCTGTCAATCCAAAATATACATTAAAAGTTTTCTATAATTATTAATAACCAACAAATATAAACACTATGGTACCAGTTCCCGTACAACAATACCTTCCATCCACTCGTGTCGTATCCTGTTGATTGTATTATCATTCATAAGGGTCATAGAAGTGTTGGTAATCAATTGCTCAATATATCCAAGTGAATATTGAAACGACCCCTAAAAGTGCCCAAAACATGTCTCTAAATGCCTGAAATTTTGATTTCCATATATCTAAAAATTCATTCGTTATTTCAAAATTTTGACTTCATATTTGTCATCACAGGATCCAAATTAGGTGAAAAAATTCTCGTGTGATGACATCTATGATTGTGAAATGTTGGAATGAACAGTTGCAACAAGTCTAGCCTCGATTTGAGAGCGAAAGGATAGCAATTATAATTTTTTAGTGATGATTTCCAGTGAGCAGTTTGCGACGCCTCCATGACGTGCCTTGGGTGCGCCTTAGTCCAAATTCCACTCTGCGTCCTCTCCGCGATGAGGAGATGTGTTTTTCACCTGGATTTTGTCAAGTGCGGTCCAAAATATTCTAAGTGTTGGGCCCAAGTTTTCCAAACGTGTTTTATCTATACTTAGTCAAATTTCACCCTTATATCATTCTAAACATTTCCTAATACTCCCCAAAACACGTAGTCATATTTTCACCATAAATTCTAAGACTCAAAACCCTCATCCGGATTTAAGGATTCTCTTCAAGCTTCAAGTCTCCATTGTCAACCTTCACCGCGAACTTCTCAAAAGCTAAGGTATGTGGTGTTGAACCATTGAGTCCCTCCACCCATAGTGCCTAAACCTCATTTTTACTAATATTGCATGATTTAAAGTTGATTTTACATGTGAGTCTTGTATATTAAGAAATTTACTGCACAGTGATTTGAGTTCATGAAAGTATGGTTGTTTTAACATGTTTTGAGCTTTAAATCTTGGATCTAATGTTGGATTTGATGAGGGGTTTTGATGTGTATGTTTTAGAGGTGTTTCAAGGTGTTGATTGATGGTTTTACTAAAGATTTTGTTGTATGATTTCATCTCTAAATTGTATGGTCTTTTACCTTCATTACATACCCCCAAGGTGTTTGATAAAATGTCTGAAAGTGGTTTCTTTGAGAAAATGAAGGTTCAAAACATGAGATATGATACGAATGATGTTATGATGATAAAATGAGCTTATGTATATGATTATTCCTATATGAAATGTTGCATTAGAGCCTATGATAAATCCTATATAAAGTGTTGTATTAGACCATGCCTGAGGGGAACAATAGCCCGGATTACATGTTGGAGGTTTATATCCATCAACCATGCGAGGGGTTTATACTTCGCCACCAGGTTGGTAAGGTGTGATTAGCATCAACCATGTGATGGGTTTACACCACACAACCACCAAGGGGTTTATACCTTGAATAGCTAGCTTGGTCTATTCTTCACTTATGATATCCTACAATGCATGATTTATTTAAGCATGTTTTACTCTGGCATTGATCATACATGTCATCTTGTTATAATA
>JAOTQR010111218.1:0-66358 GCA_025774065.1 Solanum ossicruentum | reverse complement strand
TCCTACAAGCACCTCAATTCTCTCACTTCATTTTAAGGCCGTAATCTCCTCAATTCAACACAAAACATGTATACACTTGACCCTCTTAAACGGTAGATGCACATATAGCCCATTAATGCGAGATTCGAGCACTTTTGTAAATTAGCGCTAACTTGACCAAACCATTTCATATTTTATTTGCATTGTGCTAGTAGTGTAAGGTGTGGGGTGTTACATCAAGCACAATACAATATCCACCCTCATGTGCAATGCAATGCCTACTAGAAGAAGGCATGTTTATGCAATGTTTTTACCCTTTAGTATAAGGTATATGCCCATGTGTAGGGGTCAAGTATTTTAATGAGCTACTCATGCCATGGTATCATGGTTTTACAAGTTGTGCAAGTTATGATTAAAGTCATGATTATTTTAAGTATTTCATGGGACTAGACTTAGTACTGAAAGCGGCTTAAGGTGGAGGCTCAACCTAAAGAGTCCTTATATAAATTCTTGGTCTCTTAACTATGTGCTACCATAGATTTATATTATTTCGCTAAATGGGCTTTACTAATAGATCCAACTAGATAAGTTCTACACTTTGTGGTGTCATACTTAGTTTACCTTGGCAAGTAGACCACTCCTTCATTTGTTGTGGAGTGAACATCATAATTTCAAGTAGTAGCTCGCTTGGTCTTATATATCCATTTGGGTCTCCTCCCACATATGTATGATATATATATGCAAGTTTGACTATGTTCATGCATGTTTTAGCTTAAGAATTGATTATACATGTCTTATTGAGCTTATGTCTATTGATTAATTATGCATCTTAATTGTTATGGCTTGTGTTACTTGTTGCATTGCACCCTTCGTATTTTGTACATTTCAACTACTAATGCATACTTTTCGCCTGCATGATCTAACCATGTTGGATCTAGAGCTTCTTTCCATTCTCCTTCTTTACGCGATTAACCCGTTCGGTGAAGGCTTGATGTTGGTTAGTCCTCCACATTCAGGGACAACATCCATTTACTTTCATGCTTTTATTTAGTCTACTCTATTTTTGGATACTATCCTTAAGGGTGAGTCCGGGAGATGTCTTTGCTCCCATTCTGTTCTTATTTAGAGGTGTTGTTGGAGATAGGGGTTGTATATTATGAGCTTGACTCTTATTATGTTTATGTATTGTTGGAGTTTTCCCTTAGTACCTTATCCCCTCTTTGTGGTTAATGTTTGTTATGTTAACAAGATGGAAGTCCCAAGTCCCTAAATGCCCCATAGCGTGAGTCATGCTTACCCGCCCCTTACACTTATTTGCTGTGTGATTCATGTTTATTCTATTCCCTACAACATTCCCATAGCATGAGTCCAAAGCCCCGCTTCCCTTCGAAGTTATGTGCTATATGGTTACTGCTCTTTTATGCTTCCATGATGCCAAGGATGTGCTATGCATGCTTAAGAGGCTTGTTTGGGATCCCTCAGGTTCCCAGTTGCCTTGTCACGTCTAGGCCTTAGGCTTAGGTCATGACACAAAAATCACCAAGATAGTCTAGAATCAACAATGCTAATCAAGTGCTCTCACGACAAAGAAGTCCCTTTTACTCACATTTTAACTTTTCTATCAATGCTCGAACTAATTAAACACTCACAAAAGAAATTCACACGTTGCACACACAATACCATAGACTTGCTCTTATATTCTATACAGTGACTTTCAAATAGTCAAATTAGGATCAATATAGAACTTTGTCAGTTTGTAATATAGGCTTGGGGACAAGAGTGGTATATTTTTGGACTAACGACTACTTTTGCCCTCCTTGACAATGCGTTACTTAGACTTATCTTACCCAACTTTGTTAATCATGGGTTGTTTGCTCCTTCTTTTATATTTTCCTAGAACCTTAGGTGTGGTACTATGCTTTTGACATTGATTATTTATACTCTTTCTCATTTTTCCTTTCATTCTCTTACTTTTTCTCTTTAATCCTCATCTCACATCATGTTTTTGTTCTCCTTTTTGTTTACACTACTCTCTCATATTCCATACCCCATTTTTCTTGCTTTACTTAATAGTACCCACCCTCAACTTAGGAGATTTTTTGAGTTGAAGCATACATTGTCTTGAAATGAGCCGGGGTCACTATTAGTAGCGACCCTCAGCTTAGGCATTTCTCTTGAGTTGAGGTGCACAATGTTCAAGTTGGGACTAAGGCCAAAGTGAAGATTAACATTGATAGTGGGGAGTGTGACATTGGGTATTACAATGAAAGAGTACACGTAAGGCTCAAAAGTTTGAATTAAGAGATCATATATTGCAATTTGGTTGGTTATTTAGGCTAAATGGGATCCTTTCCTAACCAACTATCCTATGGACTTAGTACAAACTAAGGGGGTAAGTTCTGGATTTTTGCAAAGCATATGAACAATACAATATTCTTACACTCTCATGGCACTGAGTTATCAACCTAGGTATCCAGTTCATGTTTTTTAAGCTTAAGTTAGCCTTCTCCTATCGACACCAGTAATGTCATTAAAAGATCCTACGTGATTACTATCTCAACTATCATATAACAAATCAAAACAACATAGAGGGGTATCATTTTTCACATCAAAGTAGTAGATGCCATATATTTCAATATATAATGCTACTATTACTACTTTAACAACATAAACATGCCAGTTCAATAGGAAGTAAAGGTCCTCAGGAAGAGAACAAAGGCAAGAAAACCTTGCTGGCCCCACAATTTTATAGATATGGGCCTTGGTTACTCAAACTTAATCGAGGCGTATGACTACTCCCAACCTATCCAAAAAGACGGTGCATCCCGGGTGACCTCCTATTATGTGGCTAATAAAGGTATGACACCTCTGCCCTGCTGCCTCTATCTCTCCTACCTAAGCTGCTAATCTAATAACAACACCCGTGGCTACCTCTAACTAACGACACTCTCTTTTATGAGCTCGTCTCACATATATCTCGGAGGTGTTATCACCAAATCATGGCCTCTTCTCAGAGATCGGTTCAGGGGCATTATCATCCAATAAATCCATCACTAATGGTGGCAAGATGGAGATATAAGAAGTGATACTGGTGCTACATCTATTTCCATCTTAAGATGCTAAATCTATGATATGATCTTTGCCATGTCCAGGGTTGAAATCATCCTAAGGAGTTCCTCTATCATCCACCTGAAGGCATTAATTTCCTAATGAGTATGACAATTTTTCTCATCCATCTCAGCTTGATGCTGCTTTATCATGCAGTTCTTGAACTCAACTATTACCTTTCAAATCTAGAGCTATCGATATGGGCTAGGCTCGTTGGGCCGACCTGGTCTAACCCGTTATTTAACAAGGCTAAGCTACGATTTTTGGAGCCCATTTTAAAAATTAGCCTGACCTAAATAAGCCTACTGATTTGTACAACTTTTGCAATATGGGTTGGGCCGACCCATGGGCCGAATTAAAAAATAATTAAAAATAAAAATAAAAGTAGAGTATTAATAATAACAAGAGTCTATTTCAAAAGTTCATTTAAAAAATTTAAAATATTAAAATTTAGATACAAATTATGATTTTATAATATGTACTCCGTCCATCCATCTTTACTTGTCCCTTATTGACTTGACTAGGTTAAGAAATAATAGGGGAAATTTTACTAAATCACCGTTTGAATATAATAACTACAATATTTTAAAAAATGTAACAAGAAAGTACCTATAACTAATGATAAGGGCAAACTAGGAACTAAGTGTAAAATTATCTCCTGATTTCGTAAAGTGGACAAGTATTGTTGGACATCTCAAAATAGTACAGTGGACATGGGTGGAGGGAGTAATAGTAACATTAATACTATGTAATATAGTCTTGTTGATATTTATTTTAATACTTTTAAATTATAGTTTAATTTAAAAATTTATTCAAAAAAATATTAGTAAAAATGTGTGGTGACCCGGCAAGGCTCGTAGTCCACTACTAATAGGCTGGGCTAACTATTTTCTAGCCCATAAAAATAGGGGCTAGCTCGGCCTGACCTATTAAATTTCAAAGCCTGTGTTGGATAGCCTAGATGGGGTGGGCCAGCTCGTATTGACAGCTCTATTCAAACCCTAGGCTTGAGCTATTGAAATAACTAAGTCAACTAAGACTCGGTCTGTGTCTGGCGCTGCACCAAAATATGTAATAACTCCACAACAATATAAACCATGCCTAAGGACTAGGAAAATGAAGGTACAACCTCTAGTGGGTGTGGGGCTGATCTTAGTTGACTCTATAGTAGGTGGCCCCCCTTCGAAGTAGCTTGCTTAGTCTTCAGTGCAATAGTCAGACCTACGAATATCTCTAGTAATGTCACAGTTGGCAGCGGTACTCAATGGGGAGCAAATTAAATTCTCATTAACTTTGATCAAGCCAACATCCTAGATCCTCTACACCTCGATGAACTGATTAACGCTCGGTATAATGTGTACATTAGAAGTGATGCACAACTTGTGTATAAGGTATGAGCACGGGATTATCGTGGACCACTGGAAGGCTAGCTAGGGAATCTCCTCAAGTATATAGTGAGCAATATAAAGGTCATAAGAAGCCATGATGCTGGCTACCAAAATACCATGATGTAGGTTCAAGGTATGTTCACCATCTTCATACATAAATAGGATTGCCCCATAGCCCACCAAAACTTGACTGCAAAATTTAGGCTAGCCTTCTTGATCAGGACTTAGCCAGCCACCCACTCGGCATTGACACCTTACTTAGCCATGTTTTCTGCCACCCACCTCAATAGACCGGACCATTAAGCCAGATCTCGCATGACATTCTGATCATGTGCAAGCTGCATGCAGTGATCAAACTCTAATGTCTAAGATGGTTTTTGGGAATCCCATACGCATAGTAAACACTAAATAGTACACTTAGATATATCAACCTTACCTCTTAAACCAAGGTACTCTGTTCTGGAGGCTATGCAATCGCCTTGGCCTTCTGCAACTATGTGTTATAGACTGTGGCTGCATAAGATGCTAAGAACTCTTAAATAATATTGGGACTGTATTTGACTGATGGGACTGCCATCCTCTCAAAATTTTGTTGGGTAAATAAATTCTTGATCTCAGGGACTATTTCAAGAACCGATGTCAGGATCCAAGGCTCCTCTATAATGGCTCCTATGCACTTGCCCTTATCATTTTATGTGACATCCTCTTGCTATATCTTAAACATCTTGGTCATACACCATCTACGAGGTTGGTCAAATACTTGGACTGGCTGTACCTGGGCTAGTGTGGAAGAACCAAATCCAAACTTTGAATCGGAGCCAAAAGCAGAGCTAGAGTTAGATTGTGACTCCGCCTCGAATGCCGACTCATTGATCTATATACTATCATAATTAGCAGCCTCAAAATTTCCTCCCCCATCAGACTGGGGATGTGGTGTTATGATAATTGGTGTTTGGGCTAGTACAATCTTCTTGGACTGTGCCCTCATCTATCGAGGCTCAACTCCCTCGTCCAAGCTGATGTCTAACTGATCCTCAAACCCGCTTTGCTCCTCCTTCAAAGCCTTATTTATAATCCATTGTTGAAGAGCCCGAGCCTCAACTTGTTTGTGATCGGTACATTTTGGATACATCGTACTTTAAAAAAATTGTTAGTATACAATACGAACTAAAAATGAAAACTTAAATTACAAAAATTACATTTGGATTTTCTAATTTAGGGACTACGAATGGTTATTTATGAGTCATAAATTAAACTACAATCCATAATGACCACTCGTAGTTCCACACCAATATTTTTTTGGTTTTCTGACCCTAAACTATGGATGCCTTTCATGAGTCGTAGATTAAACTATGGGCCATAAAAGAGGTTCATAGTTGCAGGGTCATTGTTTGCATATGAAGGAATCCTATATATGAATAGTAGAATGAATTATAAGTCATACATAGGTTTCGTCCCATTAGACTTGAGTTTAAAGGTTTTTGAAGTCCATTTACAAAGAACAATTATGGATCGTGGATAAAACCACGATTCATAAAAAACCTTTGTAATTCGTGATTTCAGGACTCACTTAAAACTTAACCATTCTAGGCAATTTAAACGTGTAAAATTCCTTTTGAAACATAGGTTAAAGCAACATTTAATTAACTACCCCTACCCTAATCAATTCCTTTAGGTTTAAATCCTAATTTCCCTTGTTAATGTCCATACTAGTGTATTGCAGTTATTTTGTAATGACTTTGCTGGTCATTTTTGAGTTATCTATAAAAATTTCTATTTTCCCTTTCATAAGATGCTTTGGACCTATTTTGAACTATCTGTGTGGTTGGAACTGTGATTTTGTGTTTTAAAAGTGAAAAATATAAGTTTTGTCATTTTTGGAATCTTAAGTTGTTACAAAAGTGTGTTTTTGTATCATCCAAGTTTCGAGTGTCGGATCAACAATCTGTTGATTTCATTAGCTTTGAAATGTCAGACCTGGTTTAGAAGAAGTTATGAAACTAAATTTGGAGTTAAAATAGAGATTTTGGACCTAAATTTGCATTTTTAGTTGATTATAGACCCTAAGTTTGACTTTGATAAACAATTGGAGTTTGAAAGCTCTAATCAAAATTTTGACAGTTCCAATGGTTCCGAATGGTAAAACTAACTTTAGAAATGGTCTTGTTGTAACTTTTGGAGTTTTGGAGGATAGTTTTGGTATTTTTAGTCCTGACTAGTTTTAACGAGTCTTATCAGTAACTGGGTCGAGGAGACCTTGGAATCAAATTCTGATAATTTTGTTGAGTATGGATTTCCATTTCTGGTAAGGATTCATGTCTAGTTCGTGTGTATCAAGTTTTGAATGGAATTGAGGGTCCATTTCGAGAATTTGCAATAGCTGATTTTGCTGATACCTAGTACATGTCCTTTGTATTCTGCGTTCACGGACTCCTTCTCCCCGTTCACGGAGGGTTAGCATTTTTTACCTTCGCTCTTGTAGAGGTAAGGCGTGCATTCGTGGAGTTTATCCTTGTTGATCTCCGTATTCGTGGAGGTCTTTTTCATATTCGCGGAGCTCTGGCTCCTTTTCTCTCCACCTTCATAGAGTCGTTTCGCATTTGCGAAGAATGTTTTATACCTAAATAGTTTAAGGCCGTAAAAAAATCATTTTACTCCATTTTTGATAATTTCAAGCTTTCTTGGGGGATTTTTGAGAGAGATCTTTGGAGAAACTTTTTTGGTAGGTGTTTCTAATCTCAATTAATTATGTTTCATTACTTTCTCTTGCATTTTTTTCTTCTAGAATTTCATGATTTTTAATGTTTGAAATTGAGTTTTCCATGTCTGTGAATTGGAAATTTTAAAAGTTGAATTCTCTTTCAATATGAGCTTAATTTTAGTAGAATATTTCGCTATGAACTTTTTTCTCATGTAGAATCATAATTTCTAGTCAATTTCTAGATCCGTGAACCTCAAGTGTTTGCTCTAATTTTGACCATTTTGTCCCTAAGTCCAATTTATGCCAATATGGGTATCAAAATTCATCTCTCGATGCATATTATCCATTCTTGATAGTGGTTGATTGATTCAAGGTCAATTAGAGGCTTTTGTTGTCTAGAAGCTTAGTTTGAGTGCGATTTTGATATCAAGGTAGGTTCGGCTAATCTTTTTGGACTGGATTTGAGTTATTGAATATATTTATGTGATAATTGTAAGATGTTGGATTGTTTCATGAGTAACTTGATTAGTATGATGATATTTTAGTGGCATGTAGCATCGGTTATATTGGAATTGGAGTAAATTGTAAATTTATTTGCAAATTAAGATGTATCTTTGATAGTTGAGACACTTTTGGATGTTGTTTGATAATATGAGACTTGTGATAATATTTGGGAAACTTTGTGGTAATTGATGGTATTTGAGGTACTTCTGGGACTTATATGCATATGTCGGGGGCTTGCGAAGTTTGGTATTATCGATATATTTAGCTATTGGTGAAAGTGTGGTGCTTTGAGACATGGTAATGACTTGTGGTTTCAGTTGTGACACAACATTATTTCCCTTATTCTATGATGGTTATTTATCCGTATTCTTATTATATTGTTCTTATATACCTTAATTTTTGGCATTAGCATGCATTTATCTTATGCTGCATCTATACCATCCCTTGACCATATAGAGATGGAAAAGATTGAGATACTATACCACCTTTTATAAAACCCTTGTCCATGCGTAGGTGGCTGGGTGAGATACACCACTTTTGAGATATTGTGCCCCCTTTCTAAAACCCCTTAACAACACGAAGGTGGAAAGAGAGAGATTGTACCACTTTTTAAAACCCCTTGACCATGAGGACATTGCAAGGTTGAGATATTGTGACACTTAAGAGATTTCAGTACATGGTCTGCAAGACCTCTTAGGTTCTACCTGGTAGCTTTAGGTCCGTAGAAGTGTACACCAACCGTGCAACAGCGGTGATTCTACCATATACATTGCATACATAAATCTCATTTGCATTGCATCATTGGTTATACTTGCTATCTTTAACTGCTCTTATAATTATATGTAAGTATTGTGTACTAACCCTTTCAATACAGGTAATATGAGCTCTCAGTTATTACATGCTTATTCAATTTCTCCTACCCATTCAGTTGAATCTACTGGATATATTTTAGTGTATAGTGTACTTACCCCTAATATGTTTCCTCCATGCAAATCAAACGCAGGGACTCACATGGTAGTTGATCTTATTGAGCAGAATTTTCTTATCATTACTAGATTTCAGCAGTAAGGCTCAGACTTTGAGTCACTATTGTTTCTTTGATACTTCTTTTGTTGTCATCTATATCAGACTAGGTATTTACTTTTTGAGATAGCTTTGTATTTACTCATTCGTACTACTTGAAAGCTCTTGTACTCACGACTCCAAATTTTGGGATTTTAAATTAAGTGTTGTGGTTGTTTTACCTTGATTTTATTTTCTTTAGTAGCAATCCAATTTTTGGTCATGTCAAGTTTGGTATTAGATCTCTAGGTTTGTTGGACTCATGAGTCAAGAGTAGGGTGTATGGTAGTGTCTCGTGGATTTGTATGTAGACGTCCATACCTATCTTCGGGAGGCTATGGGATACTTGATAGGAAAAGATTTCTGTCTTGTTTCCCTTCGTGCTTTTCTTCATATCAATTAGTTTGAATATATATAATCTACTCCTTCCATACATATGCTAATGACTATAGCCCGACAGTGGATGCGCGAGCTCGAGCTTGCTGATGTGGCCCTCACCCGTGGTTGTAAAGGGCTCGTGGTAGGGCTATGGGTTGTGGGCGTGTTAAAGGGGCAGCTTCGCCCGTAGGAAAAGCTAAAGAAGCTTCACTATGTCCTGAATATGAGTTAGAGGGACCCACATACCCTGTTCCACTATCATCAACCCCTGATACTATGTCCTCAGTTCAGGACCTACTTCTACGAGTATTGGCCAGACTTGAGGGAGCTTCTCTGACTCCTGTAATTCTTGATACACCAGCTCCGATAGCGCCAACTGGACATTCTACAATACAAGTTGATCCACCCATGGTTTATGATGATCCTTCATCAGCCCCAAGGGATCCTCCTATGGCTTCTATCATTCCGCCTCAGACATCTCAACCGAGTATTGATTCACAGTTTCATGGTTTATCTATTGCACTGCCCAAGTGCCCCTAGCTTCTATTATCCTTGTTATATCTACTACTAAGTAGGAGAGTTTCAAGATATTTGCTTGGTTAGCTCCTCCTAGATTTTAAGGCACGCTCAGCGACAGGGCTTATGACTATCTTTCAGAGTGCCAAGATTGGTTGTGTAATTTGGCTATTCTTGAGTCACATGGAGTTGCCTATACCTACCATCAGTTCATTATCTTAGCCAAGGAGTGGTGGAGATCATTTTTGGCTCATAGACTAGTTGGATCACCAGCTATAACTTGGGATCAGTTTACTGAGGTTTTGTTAGGGAGTTTCATGACTTATAGTATCTAAAACAGCCGGCAAGGTAAGTTTGACAAGCTGTAGCAGGGCTTTATGTCAGTATCTAATTATGAGGCGAGATTTCATGAGTTGTCCATTAATGTCTTGTCTAGCATCCCTAGATTTTGAGAGGATTCGGCGCTTTGCCAAGGGATTGGCAGGATATCTTCAGGAGGCCACAACTTCATTGGTCCTGGCAGGGAGCACTTTCCAAAGTGTGGTAGATCACGCCCATATTATTGAGCTTATTAGACATGACCGTCAGTGTCATGATCCAAGCCTAGGGCCTAGATGTGACACGATGAATAGGGATCTCGAAGGGACCTAAACAAGCCTCTTAACATATCATTACACATTATTGGTTGCAGAAGCAATTAAACAACATAATTAGATTAGGAATAAGGGCAAAGTGGCTAAAGGGAAACTTTCAAAACATAAACATCAAAACAAGAGAGTCAAGGCTAAATACATAACATGTCTAACAACACCTTTAAAACTTAGATAGGAGCGGGGGCCAAGACTAGTAACCGGATTCACCCTTATAGTCAATACATACATAAAAGAAAGATAGTTTTATTACATAAAATGAGATCATAGACATTGTCCCCAGAATGGAGGACTCACCAACTAGCTTCAAGGAAATCGCACTAGTCACATGGAGGAAAATGCTCAAGTGGGGCTCTGGTTCCTACATGGTGACATCATATAGGCATAGAGTATGCGTTAGTACATTTGAATATACTAAGTATGTAGGATGCAATGCAACAAGATATAAGCAACATAATCGAAATGCATAACATAGGCTATGAATAAGCATGTAGCAATATGACATGCATGGAGGATGCTTGAAGTAAATCATGCTTACATAGAACATAATACATGTGCAAGAAGAGACCATCATTATAAAATTCATAGTCTATTGATGTACCAACCCCTCAATTGGTTGGTGGATCATCTCACCATACTACCCATGGTGATTGAAGTACCAACCCCTCAATTGGTTGGTGGAGCATCTCACCCTACCACCCATGGTTATTGAGGTACCAACCCTCAACCCAGTTATCAAGGTACAAATCCCTCGATTGGTTGGTGAATCATCTCACCCTACTCTTGTGGTGATTGAGGTATCAACCCCTCAACCCAGTTATCGAGGTACAAACCTTTCAACATGGTTATCGAGGTACAAACCCCTCGACATGGTTACCTGAGCTCATAACCTCCCTGAGTGGGGCATGGTCAATTCCCAGCATATTATAGGAGAATATCATATATATGCATTTCTTTCATCATCATAATGCCATTCAACTCATAAGATATGCATTGGACCTTCAATTCCTCATGAAATCATAACTGGACGTTTTAT
The DNA here is from genome assembly GCA_025774065.1 of Solanum ossicruentum. Lineage (NCBI taxonomy): Eukaryota > Viridiplantae > Streptophyta > Magnoliopsida > Solanales > Solanaceae > Solanum > Solanum ossicruentum. The sequence goes on along the minus strand of JAOTQR010111218.1, from coordinate 55,036 downwards.
CATACACTTGGCGGGTGTGTAGTGCTAGTGTAAAACTATGTAATTTAGGGATGAAATCATGCAAGAAAATTCAATGTAAAACCATCCATCAATACTTGGTAACATCCTCAAATATACATCAAATCCCACAATGGATCTTAGATTTATAGCTCAAAACATACTAAAATAGTCACAATTTCATGAAACCCCCAACATAGTTTTATAGTCTAATTCATAATAAGTAAGAACCATAAGTAAATCAACTTGAAATCATGCAATTTAGGTAAAAAGGAAGCTTGGGCTTCATGGGTGAAAGGAACCCATGAATGAAACCCACAAACCTTAGCTTTGAAGAATTTCTTGATGAAGATTTGAATGGAGACTTTAAGCTTGGATGAATTCCTTGAGTTCCGGAAAACATTTGGAGACTTAAATTTTGAGTGAAATATTTATCTAAGTGTTTGAGAGAGTATTGGGGAATGTCTTGGATGATACAAAGGTGACATATGGCTAAGTATAAGTAGTTTCACATATGGGAAGACTTAGGCCTAAGTACCAAAAGACTTGGATCTAGCAACAAATAACTGGGAACAAAATACACACTGGCGTGCCCTTGGCGCGTTGCGCCTAGGCGCGCTAGCTCACTAGAAAATGCATTTTTGCGATTTTCAAATTTTGATACGGTTTCTCTTAAATTGGGGTTAGACCCATCTCCCACTCAATTGTGCCCCCTGAACAAGAATATTAAGTCAGATTTTTGATATCACACACAAATTTTGAGATATAAGGAAATTACAATTCCTGGCACTTCCAAGGTACATTTTCGGGCACTTTTTGGGGTTATTTCAATATATTCCCCCTGGGAACATTCATCCCTGAATGTCAATGATACATATATTAGAGACAAAAGCAAGATAATTTCATCCCACATAATGATGCAACTATGCACATAATATCATTTCAAAAAAATCTCAACATAAGTGTAAAAATCATCATGAACTCTTCAATTTAAACATGAATGTATGCAAATGTCATGGGATAAAACTCAGACTTGAAATCACATAGGAGATTTAGATTAATACCTTACTCTTGAGTGGAGTGGAAAACATAAGGATATTGCTTTTGCATATTCGCTTCGGCCTCCCATGTAGCACTTTTGACTTGTTGATTCCTCCAAAGGACCTTAATGGAAGCTACATCCTTGTTCCTCAATCTCTTTACATGTCTATCCAAAATCTGAACCAGGACCTCTTCATAAGTCAATTTGTCCTTAACAACACCCATAACATCTAATGGAACAATAGCATTGGGTCACCCATACATTTCCTCAACATGGATACATGAAACACCGGATGAACCAAATCCATTTCACTAGGAAACTCCAACTCATAAGCTACCTTGCCAACCCTCCTTATCACCTTACAAGGACCACCATATCCTGGACTCAACTTCCCCTTTTCACCAAAATGAACCACACCCTTCATGGGTGAAACCTTCAAATAGACCCAATCTCCAACTTTAAATTCAAGGCCTCTTCTTCTCACATCAGTATAGGATTTTTGACGACTTTGGGCCGTCTTCAACCTTTCACTAATCATCCTAACCTTCTCAAGAGCCTTCATAACCAGATATGCTCCCAATAAAGCCATCTCACCAACCTCAAACCACCTAACCAGTGATCTACAATGCCTACCATAGAGGGCCTCAAAAGGAGCCATACCAATGCTAGAATGACAACTATTTTTATAGGCAAACTCAATCAATGGAAGATGATCATACCAACTACCCCTCAACTCCATTACACAATTTCTAAGCATATCCTCAAGTGTTTGGATATTCCTTTCGGCTTGGCCATCCGTTTGAGGGTGGAAGGCCATACTAAGTTTAACCTTTTTACCAAGACCCCTTTGAAAAAACCTCTAAAAATGTGAAGTAAATTGAGCACTACGATCCGATATCATAGATAAGGGAACCCCATGCAACCTCATCATCTCATGAATGTACAACCTATCATATCTTCAGCCCCATATGTGGTCTTAACCGATAGAAAATGAGTCGATTTTGTCATCCTATCAACCACAATCCAAATGGAATCAAAACCCTTTCTAGTCTTAGGAAACCCAACCACAAAATACATATTATTCTCCTCCCACTTCCAAGTAGGAATCTCTATGTATTGGGTTAAGTAGCCCGACCTTTGATGTTCGGCTTTGACTTGTTGGCAACTATGTCAACTGGAAACAAATTTGACAATGTCCCTCTTTATACCTCCCCACCAAAACACATCCCTCAAATCTCTATACATATTAGTAGAATTGGGGTGAATGAAGTAAGAAGAATTATGAGCCTCATCAAGAATCTTCTCCCTCAAGTCATCAACACAAGGCACATGCAACCTACCTTGGTACCTAAGTGCATGATCTCTCCCTTGGGAGAAAACCTCCACCATCCCATCACTAACCAAGGCCTTCAATTCTAACAAGGAGGGATCGAGGTCTAACTTTGGTTTCACCTCATCAACCAAGGATGATTTTTGAACCATCAACAACAATAACAACACCACCATTATCAACCTCTTCCAACCTAACTCCCAGTCTAGCCAACCGATGGACCTCCCTAGACACCTTTTTGCCCCCATCATTAATATGAGCTAGGCTACCCATAGACACCCTACTTAGAGCATCGACCACAACATTAGCATTACCGGGATGATAATGCACACTCATGTCATAATCCTTAGGAAGTTCTAACCACCTTCTTTGCCTCAAATTAAGATCTTTTTGAGTGAAGACATATTGGAGACTCTTATGATCGGTAAACACATTTACATGCACCCCATACAAATAATGACGCCAAGTCTTTAAAGAAAAAACCACGATGGCTAATTGAAGATCATGGGTAGGATTATTCTTTTCATGCACTTTGAGTTGCCTATAAGCATAGACTATCACCTTAACATTTTGCATCAGAACACAAACCAAACCAACTCTTGAAGCATCACAATACACCACAAACCCTTAGAGCCCTCCTGGTAGAGACAATATGGGAGCGAAGACAATCTTACCTTCCAATGTTTGAAAAATCCTTTCACACTCATTGGTCCACACAAATTTTGCCTTCTTTTGGGTCAACTTAGTCATGGGAGAAGCAATAGAAGAGAACCCATTTACAAACCTCCTGTAGTAACCCGCTAAGCCCAAGAAACTCCTAATATCTGATGGGGTCAATAGTCTAAGCAAATTCCTAATCACATCCGTCTTTTTAGGATTTACGTTGATATTGTCTCTTGACATCACATGACCAAGGAAGGCAACCTTCTTCAACCAAAAGTCACACTTCTCATACTTAGCATACAACTTCTCTTCCCTCAATCTTTGTAGCACTACCCTCAAATGATTCTTATGCTCCTCCTCACTATGTGAATAGATAAAAATATCATCAATGAAGGCTACAACAAATAAATCAAGGCACAGTTTAAAAACCCTATTTATAAGATCCATGAAGATGGTTGGTGCATTAGTCAACCCAAAAGTCATCACAACAAGCTCATAATGCCCATATCTAGTCCGGAAGGCCATCTTAGGAATATCACACTCCCTTACCTTCACTTGATGATACCTGGACCGAAGATCAATCTTAGAGAAGTGACTAGATCCTTGCAGTTGGTCAAAAGATCATCAATCCTTGGAAGAGGATACTTATTCTTTAGTGACCCTATTGAGTTGTCGGTAGTCTGTACACATTCTAAGGGACCCAACCTTTTTCTTTACAAACAACACCGATGCACCCAAGGTGATTTACTAGGCCTAACGAAACCCTTCTCCAACAAATCCCTTAATTTCTCCTTCAACTTCTTTAACTTTACCGGGGCCATATGGTAAGAGGGACCAGAAATGGGTTGAGTATCAGGAAGGAGGTCTATACCAAAATCTATTTCCCTTTCGGGAGGAACACCAGCAAGCTCATTTAGAAAGACATCAAGGAACCTATTTACAATCAGAACCGACTATATAGGAAGGACCTTGGAATCCACATCCCTTACCCTCACAAAATGATAGAGACACCCCTTAGAGATCAACTTATGGGCTTTAATGCAAGAGATGAACCTACCCTTGACCATCACATCATGACTCTCCAACTCAAGGACGGGTTCATTTGGGAATTGGTATTTGACCCTACGAGTTCTACAATCAATAGATGCATAGTATGCATGCAACCAATCCATCCCAAATATGACATCAAAATCCACCATTTCTAACTCAACAAGATCCCAAGGCAATATCTTATGCAAAATGCAAATGGGACAATTTCTATAAACCTTTCTAGCAACAATAGATACACCAATAAAAGAAGACATCTCATAAGATTGACACAACAATTCGGACTCAACATGGAACTTTTTAACAAAAGAAAAAGGTAACAAAAGAAAGAGTGGCACCCGGATCAATCAATCCATACATATCAAAATCAAAGACTTTTAACACACTAGTGACGACATCAGGAACCTCCTCAACCCCTTGCCTCCCTTGAAGTGCATAGAACTGATTGTGCCATAGGGTACCACCTTGCTGACCTCCTCTCCCCAAAGGAACCACATTTGCACCTTGTGGACAAACCTCCTTACCCTTGTTGCGATTACGAGGACAATCAATCTTTTTGTGACCCACTTCCCCTCTTCCATAACGTGCATTAGTGTCTTTCAAAGATGGGTCCCCATGACCCCTACCATATTTTGAACACACATTGCTAGGAACCACACCACCAACAGCTTGTTCCCTTAGGAGGTCATTGGCGAACCCCCTATTAGGAGCATGAGAAGACCCATGGCCTTGATGGAACTGGCCATCCTTTCGACTTTGGAACTTTCCCTAAAAACGGGACCTTTTGGCATCATTACTCATCCTCTTCCTCAACGTTTCCTCCTCCATTTGTTCAGCATAGGTCATCGAATGGGACAAATCCATGTCACTAATCAACATAGTGACTAACATTCCTCACTCACCAAATCGGATACACCTATCATGAACTTCTTTATTCTAGACCTTGGGTCGGCAACCAAGTGGGAGCATATTTAGAGAGTTTATTGAACTTGCAGGGATACTCCTTCACACTCATAGAGCCTTGTTTCATCAAGAGGGAAGAACCAATTAACAAAAGCCACCTTGAACTCCTCCCAAAGCACCACATTATTGATTCCCTTCTCCTCCTTCTATTGGTTAAACCATATTTGTGCTACCCCTTTGAGTTGGTAGGCCACCAACTCCGCTTTCTCTTCCGATCTGACATTCATGATAGCCAATACCTTGTAGACCTCATCAATGAACTCTTGAGGGATCTCATCTACCTAAGACGCATAGAATTCCGGTGGGTTCATCCTTATGAAATCTCTCACCCTAGATCCCAGGGTAGGAGCATGATGGGCTTGAGCCCTTTGATTGACTTGATTGGCCATTGCTTGAGCTAGCAAAGTGAGAGCATCCCAGAGCTCACCATGAGCCGGTTGTTCCTTGGGAGTACAGGCTCTCCATCCTCTAGTGTTAGGCATGATCTAAACATGACAAAGAACATTCATTAGAGGGAAAGCTCACCTAATGTCTATACCATGACATAGTTTAAGAAGAAGGGAGACATTTCCTAAAACATCTCATAGCTTCCCACTCATAATTATGGTGAACAACACACCATGAATAAGACTCTAGTCGACGTGGTGCATTGGATGCCGAGGACCATTTACAACCTAGTGCTCTGATACCAGGTTTGTCACGACCCAAGCCTAGGGCCTAGATGTGATACGGCGGATGGGAACCCGAAGGGACACTAAACAAGCCTCTTAACATTTCATTACACATCATTATTCAAGGAAGCAATTAAACCACATAATTAGATTAGGAATAAGGGCAAACATAAACATCAAAATAAGAGAGTCAAGGCTCAATACATAACATGCCCAACAATACCTCTAAAACTTAGATAGCAGCAGGGCCAAGACAAGTAACAGGGCTCACCCTCATAGTCAAAACATACATAAAAGGAAGATAGTTTTAGTATATAGCATGAGATCATAGACATTGTCCCCAGAATGGAGGAGTCACCAACTAGCTTGAGAGAAATCATATTAGCCACGTGGAGGAAGATTCTCAAGTGGGGCTTCGGTTCTTACATAGTGACATCATGTAGGCATAGAGTATGCGCTAGTACGTTTGAATGTAATAAGTATATAGGATGCAATCCAACAAAAGATAAGCAACATAATCAAGGCTATGAATAAGCATGTAGCAACTTGACATGCATGGAAGATGCTTGAAGTAAATCATGCTTATGTAGAACATAATACACGTGTAAGAAGAGACAATCATTACAGAATTCATAGTCTACTGAGGTACCAACCCCTCAATTGGTTGGTAGATCGTCTCATCCTATCACCCGTGGTGATTGAGGCACCAACCCCTCAACCTGGGTATCAAGGTACAAACCCCTCAATTGGTTGGTGAAACGTCTCACCCTACCACCTGTGGTGATTGAGGTACCAACCCCTCAACCTGATTATCAAGGTACAAACCCCTCGGCATGGTTATCAAGATACAACCCCCCTGAGTGGGGCATGGCCAATTCACAACACGATATAGGAGAATATCCTATACATATATTCCTTTCATCGTCATAACGTCATCTAACTCATAAGACATGCATTGGACCTTCAAATCCTCAAGAAATCATAACCGGACATATTATCGAACATCTGGCGGGTGTGTAGTGCTAGTATAAAACCATGCAATTTAGGGATAAATCATTCAAGAAAATTAAATGTAAGACCATCCATCAATACTTGGTAACACCCTCAAGATAACTGAATATACAACATCTTCTCGTCTACCCAAATACATCGACTTGGCCTACAACATGAATCCAATCCTAAAACAAGTAACTTGCTACCCTGCAGAAAATTCTAATCAGCTCAACATGGATTCACTTTAACCATCTTAATCCAAAGAAAAGGGATTTGTAGCCTGCCAATATTTTGAGCACGCATGCTCTGGATCACTTTGCTAGGGCATTTCCCTTCTGTGCAGCCTTCGAATGTTACCACGCTGCGAACAACAGAATCACTGCACCATTATAATCATTTTGATACTAAACTCACATGAAACAGGAACGGACCAACTTTAAGGCCTAAAATAAGAAATGTTCTACCCATGTCTAGAATTCTAGATTGACCCTAAAAATTTGTCCTTAAGAATATTCCCAGCTCAATTAACAATGCAATAACTTAATTTCGATCAAAAATCATCGCAACAAACAGACAATCAAAAAAACAAAAATTAAACTAAAATGTCAAGAAATGGCAGCAACTATAGGTGGTACACATATTAGAAACAAGCTATGATTTTCAAATTGAATCATCCCACTATGATCCTCATGATAAACCACCCATAATTGAGCCAAGAATCACTGAAAATGGATTATGACAACTCAAGAAATCAACTCCAAAGATACCCTAAAAATTGCTCCAAAAACACATTGTGCAGTAGCTATAAAACAAAGTTTACCTAGAATGAAGCCTTAAGTCAATCCCCCGATATTGCGAATGCGTTCCCCACAAAATTAACTTGAAATTGGACCTTTGATTACCCAAATCCAAGTCAAAAATAAGGGACAAATAGCTCTTGAAAGCCATGTAAATGAGCTGAAAACAACCAAGTCATGCAATATAAAGGACCCTTAACAATCGCTATAGCAATCCCGATGGTCTCTATATCAACCCCTTTAAAAATAGTGGGCCTCGGATCGCTATAGTGATACCCCTACCCCTAGGAAAGTATCACTATTGCAACGCCTTGGTCACCATAGTGAGCCTAGGGCTGCTTACCAATGCACCAAATATCAACTAAAAATGTTGATTTTGAAACTTCTAGATTTTCATGGGGTACTCGGATATCATCCGAGACCCCGTGAATGAAAATGAACTATACTACCCTACAAAAATGACATTTTGAATTCAATGGGTGCAGTCACAATTCCCGCACGAGTTCGTTTTAACTAAATGTGGCTCGTACTCTCATGACCATTTATGGAAAACTTCTATTGAGGGGTCGAAATGAGCTCGAAAGCCTCATGAGCCCAACAAATGTTCGTTCTAGACTAAATTCGACATTTAGGAAATAACTGCACTATCAAAATTTTCATTCGATAAAATTTTCCAAAAATGCTAACCAAAGTCAACCATTGTCCAATTTAGAAGGTTAAAATGCAAAACACGGTACAAACTCACACCAAAAAGCTCAATTCTTGAGCTGACCATACTTCTAGCCTATGTTATTTCAGAGCTAATGGAACAGTCAGAATTCCATTCTGAGGTTATTCATCCATGTTTTGCATAAAAATCAAATTTCTAAGTTATAAGGCCTTTCGAAACATGAAAAACTGCACAACTCCCTGACGAATGACTAGGCTACCATCCTACTAGTGCCAGTAAGTCGTAAGTGACCTAGGGTTGCTATATGAATGTTCTAACAATGGAGCATAATACAGTAAGGGTAAAATGACCCAAAGGGTCATTACTTTATCCACTGCTAAAAGAACTTTTGTTCGCAAAAGTAAGGATAGAATCATACTAGGGGCTCAAATAAGTTGGGAACTACTCTTGCATCTACTGTTCGGTCTCCAAGGTAGCCTTCTCAACTGGATAGTGTCTTACTGAACCTTAACAATAGGAATTTATCTAGATCGAAACTAGGAAGCATCTTCAACAAAATGTCCTCCAGTTCCTCAATATAAGTCAGACAATCATTGATGTGCTATTAAAATACAACACCTTTGGTGCCTGAAACAAGGGATTTTGTGAGTTCTTAAAATGACTTTTTAGTGTTTTGATGAGTTTTTGTGTTAATCTTGCAGAAAAGTTAGGTTGGCATGATTTTAACAAAAATTTACAGATGTTGCTGAAGCATAGGTCATATGAGCCTACCTACGAGTCGTAGCTCATGCTACGAGTTGTAGATTGTTTCGTAGTAAGAATCAAAGACCAAAAATCAGAAATCTGCCAAATGAAGGTCACCCATACGAGCCCAGCCTACGAGACGTAACACACACTATGACTCGTATAGGTGGACTCTTAGCAAGAATTAGAAAGCCAAAATGTTGGACCAAAAACTAAAGACCAAGCCTACGAGACAAACATATGAGTCGCAGCCCAAGCAATGACTCATACCTATAGGTCGTACCAGTTCAGTCCAAGATAGGAAGAATCTGATATGAGACCTCGACTATGACTTGTAGGTCATCCTACAAGTCATAACTGCGATATTTATCAGCTGCCATCTATTTTTTCTGTGTAAATGCTAGGATTATTTTGTAAATACTATACATAGCTTAAGTTAGGTTTTTGAGAAGAGTTCGACCAATAGACATTTCACAATTACATTTTGAAGTTTTTCTTAGGTTTTTAGGGTAGATTATTGTTCTCTCTTGGAAAATCCATTTTGAGGATTGCAAATCTTGCCTTATACTCATTGTTGATCAGTCAAGCTTGTGGGTTTGCAACTTGCAGTACCTATCTCCTTCATTGTTATTGGTGAAACTCTCAACTATGTCTATTATATATGTTCTTGTCTGTTTTGCTTTAGCCATGAGTAGCTAAGCACCCACAACTTGGGGTTGTGAGAACCATGGGTAATTGACTTGAAATAACTTAGTTTTCTTGCATTTCTATGATTGGGGTTTTGCATGTATTATTTATTTCCCTTCATTTTTATTGTGGTTTAGTGGTGGCCAACACCAAACCTCGTCTACTATCATGATCTCGACCATGGTAGTGACGATCCCGACTAAGGTAGTGATGAATAGGAAAAGGGAAGTAGATGAAAAAATTTAGTTGATGTGTTCCCGTGTAATCGACCAAACCTAACCAAAGGGAGGTTGACTGGGACTATTGGTAATGGTTAGTTGGCACGCCATGGTTTCCGACCAAGCGCCATTGTGAAATTTGACCTTCACCTTCACAAGAGGGTTGGAAGAACCTAAGTTACCATCCTGCATGCGACTCACCAATTATAGTTATGTTTCTAGGGTAATCAAGTTGACAAACCTTGGGGAACACAATTCCCAAGTTATCCCCAAAATTGAGTATTTTCTCGCATTTTAATTAGTGTTTATTTTATTTAATTTTGATTCACAACCCCCTCCCCATTTAGAGATTGTAGTCATAAATACTAGAAATGATTAGTAGCGAAGTCTTGCAGCCAAAGCATTGGTGCAGTCGATCCTAACCTCGGTTAGGTTAATTACTGATAGCAATCACTTTCTTATTAGAGCATGACCATCAAACATTAGTCATCCAACTAAACAGTGTTATACTAAAGCACGTGGGACTCATCTAAAATGTACCATCGCAACATAAAAACATGGAAAACTAGATGGATAACTGAAAATGCTAGAGCCAGGGCCAACTCATAAGAAACCTCTCCAACATGCCTGAATACCTCAAACGACCCAATATATCGAGGGCAAAGCTTACCCGGCAACCAAACCTCATTATGCCCCTCAAGGGAGATACTTGTAGAAGTACCCCATCACCAACAGAAAAGGATAAAGGGGGACACCACCGGTCCACATAACTCTGATGGCCGCTCTATGCTATCCTCAATCTATCCTGAATCACTTAAACCCCAGCTAAGGCATCCTAAAGCAACTCTATTCTATGTGGCCTAGGCTCAAAGGACTCAAACCATCAAATGAAGTGCAAAAAGGCCTACCATATAGGACCATCGTAATACTCGAGTGGTAGCTATTGTTGTATACAAACTCTGCTAAGGGTAGAAGCTGGTCCTACGAACCCCTAAACTTCAACACATAGGCCTGTAACCTATCCTACGGGACTTGAGTGGCATGTTCAAACTGTCCATCAGTCTAGGGCTGAAATGCGGTGCTAAGGTCTACTCGGGTCCCCAGCTCCAGCTAAAATATTCTCCAAAAAGTTAGATGTGAACTTTGGACCTTCATATGAGATAATACACACTAGCACCCCATTTAAATGGACTACCTCCTGAATATAATCTCAAGCTAGCCGCTCCATGCTGTAAGTAGACCGCGTTGGGAGGAAGTGGACAAAATTGGTCAATCAATCCATGATGAACCATATGTTTTTGATACCCAATGAAGTTCAATGCAACCCTGACATAAAATCTATTATAACACTTACTTCCTTTCGATTTTGGGGAATCTATGGAAGTCCCAACCAGGCCTGTGATGCTCAACCTTCACCTATGTACAACTAAGGCATTGAGATATATAGTCTGAGATATCTCTCCACATACTATACTACCAGTAATGCTACCTCAAGTCGCGATACATCTTTGCAGTGCTCAAATAAATAGAATATCGTGGGTCATGGGCCTCACAAAGAATAAGTTACATCAAGTCTCCAACTCTAGTAACACATAGATACTTTTCATGTGATAACACCCCATCTGAATCAATGATGCTCGACCACCCTCACCTTGCAGTACTAACTCTTAAAGCTCAGTTAGGGCCTCATCCTCAAACTGTCGGCCTCAAATCTGATCAAATGGGCCCTAACAAAGGCCAATAATCATCCAGAGTATGAAAGATCTATCCTAACTGTCTTGTTAGCTAAAGACTGAACATACAACGTTAATGGTCACTCCATGATTGGTAACTAATCTAGATTGCCCATACTCTTTGCCTTCCGGCTCTAGGAGTATGTTGCTGCATTTGGCTTGCTCAGACGATAAAGGATAGTCAAATCATATCTACTAGGAGCTCAATACAATGCCACTACAAAGAATAAAGGTCCCTCTGGCTTAAAATGTACTGAAGGTCGCTATAGTGTGTATATATCTAACAATGGGCTCCATATAAATAGTGCCACCACATCTTGGCTATAAAATCAAGTTCATGCATGTGGTAGTTGCACTCATGTGGTCTCAACTACGAGAGGATTAGGAAATAATATGACCCTACTGCATCAAAACACACCCCAAAACTACACCACATACATCACAATATACAATAAAGGCAACACCATCAATTAGAAGGGTCAAGATAGGTGCAGTTGTAAGCAACTCCTTGAGCCTCAAAAAGCTCAACTCACACTCATCATATAACTCAAAAAGGACACCCTGATGAGCCAAATAGGTCAATGAGGAGGCAATAGTGGAAAACCCTCAACAAAGAATTAGTAATACCTTGCCAATCGAATGAATCTTCGTATCTCTATGACCATCATAGGCCTAGGCCAATCCCTAATGGCCTTGATCTTGGTTGGATTGATGTGCCCTAAGAAACATTGGCTTTAACCAGAACATCACTTTTAGAACTTAGCATAAAGCTGATGATCTCTCAAAGTTTGGAGCATGTTCCTCAAGTGCTGAACATGCTCATCCTTGCTCTGCAAGTATACTAAGATATCATTATTGAATATGATCATGAAGGAGTCAACATATAGCCTAAGCACTCGAGTTATCAAGTCCATGAAAAAGTAGGGGCATTATTAATCCCAAATGACATCACCAGAAACTCGTAGTTGCCATAGCGGGTTCAAAAGGTAGTCTTAGAAATATTTATTTCCCTAAACCTTAATTGGTGGTAATCAGACCTCAGTTCAATCGTAGAGAAGACGAAGGCACCCTAAAGCTTATAAAATAAATCATCGATTCAAGACAGAGGGTAATGATTATTCATCGTTACCTTATTAAGCTTCCTTAAATCAACATAAATTCGCAAGGTCCTATCTATCTTCTTAACAAAAAATGATAGGAGGATCCAATGGAAATATACTCGAATGAATCAACTCCTTACCCAGGAGGCCCTCACGCTAAACGCTAAGCTCTCAAAGCCCTGCAACACCTATTCGATAGGGTGGGACTGAGATGAGCTCAGTGCCTGACTCTAAATCTATGTCAAAATCAATATCTCTCCCCAGAGGTAGGCCAGGAAAGTCTGTAGAAAGCACATCAAGGAAATCCTATATCACATGTATAGGATTAATTGAAATAGGCTTAATAGTAACATCACAAACATAAGCTAGGCAAGCTAAGCACCCCTAAGAGGCTAATTATTGGGCTCGCATAGAAGATATAATCCTCGTTAGTATACGGTTATAGGTACCCTACTGCAAGGCCAGGGAAGTACCAAGCAAAGCTAAAGTAATAGTCTTTGTTTAGCAGTCCAAGACCGGATGACAAGAAAATAACCAGTCCATGCCCAAAATAATATTAAAATCTAGCATATCAGGTAAAATGAGATCGGCTCACATATCATGCCCCTGAATAGTCACCACACAAGATCTATATACCTGATTCACCACTAAAGAATCTGTTATAGGGGTAGAAACACGTAATGACACATCTAACAACTCTGAATCAATAGTCAAATAGGGAGTAAAATACAAAGAGATATAATAGAAAGTAGAAATTGGATCAAATAAGGCTACAACAGCCTACTGGCATGTAACGATAGTACTTATGATGACATCATCCGATGCCTCAGCGTCTGCACTAGCTGGAGCAACATAAGTGTGGCCTTGTCGCCTCTATATTGGCTGGCTGAGCTATTTCCTATCCTACCTTCTTGACCTGTGACCTAATATACACCTTCTCAGCGTTGAGTTTGGGCTCTATCTCCCCGTCTTTAAAGCTGGGTGCTATCTCCACAACCCTGAATTTGACCTCTGGCCCTAGGTAGAGGTGGTGTGGATGATATTGGCCTAGCTAGCTGTGGGGGTGCTAATAATCAAGTGACCTACAAACATAACACCCTAAGGTTAAACACCCTGTGATAACACCACCGTGGTATGTAGGAAATGAATTTCATTCAGCGAGCTCTGGCCAGGACTATGACCTCCTTGGTAAGTACAGATACCCTCTAGAGTGGGTAGGGCTGCCTAAATAGGGGGGCTAGACTAACTCTACTGAAATCTACCTTGGTGAAACATCTGGAGAAACCTATCGTAACTGACCCTGCCCTTGGCTTGGAGACATTGCAGCTAGCATGATGCCTGTCCCTCTTATCCCTACGCCCTTAGGCTTCGCGACATATGCTCTCCATGGTGTAGGTATGGTCAACTACATCAAGAAATAGGCAGCTCGCTGAGATGAGGTGCTTCGTATCCACTCTCAGCAGGAATCTCAACCTATGTTTGCATCTAACTCTCTCCTCCTTAGTGGGCAAGATAATAGTAGTGTACCGAGATAACTGATGAATTTGGGCCTTGTTCTCCAAAATCCTAATTGTACCTTACCCCAATCTCATAAACTAGTCTCGTAGAGGGTCCTTGATGCTTCGGGGGATGTACCTTTCAAGGAAGGATTTAGAAAATTCAGTCCATGATAGAGGGGGTAATCCTCAATCTAGTTGAGCCTGCAGATAGGAGCACCATCATTTCCTAGCTTACCCACGAAATTGATGGATGGTGAAGTCAGCTCCTTTAGACTCCACAAGGCCTAAGGATTGTTACTGGTCATGGCAAATAGTAAGAAACTTCATGGAATCCTACTTGGTGGCTCCTGAAAGTGTCGAGGGTGATAATATGATATTTTGAATATCCCTAACATCTTCTTCTCCTAAAGTGTCATACCGACCAACTGGGCTGCTGGCTGGAGTGTAATAAGTGGTGGGGATGGAAGATCCCTAGGAACTAATACCGCAGGATAGTCTTGTTATACTGGTATATTTTGAAATGGAATAGCTAGGGGCCTACTCTACGCTTTCTAAGGCTATCAAAAGCTGCAGAATAGCCAGTTGTACGATTGGGGGCATGGCTAGAGATATTGAGGGCTATGCTGGTAGTGGCCCCTCTGGCTGTAGAGGGATAAGGGCATCCTGATACTTCTCTATGAGGTCTGGTGCGAAATCCCTATCCTCCCCACCTTTGTAAGCCATAACCTTTGATAGAGTGAAACAAGTGAGATTTTAAGGAACCAATAAGACACAAGTTGCACCAAAGGATACAATATAGAGAACAATTCCAAAACGACATCCTGTAGCTTCCCACGGATAGGCCATGGATTTCTACACACCCATCTACAATAGTTTACTAGATATTAGCTCTATACTGGTGAGACCAACGAACCTAGGGCTTGATACCAACTTGTCACGACTTGATTTCTCAAGCTATGATTGAGTCTACCATAACCACTGAAACCCAAAACTATAAGTAATAAGTGTTGGGGAAAAACAAACAGAGTCTATCAGTACATAAAAAATATAACTGGATAGAATTTGAGACTAATTGAAAATAAAAATACAAATATACAAGAAACTATCTTAAAACCTAGAAGTCATTAGTACAGAGCTTCTTTATACAAAAAAGAAAGAGTACGAGTCCCAAAAGTGGACCAAAATATAAAAAAGATCTAGCTATTCTCCAAAATATACACAAATGATGTGCCACTAAGCTAAAGGAGATAGAATGATCCAATAATGCCAGTGCTCACCCTGGTCTTCGATGAGGGCTGCTGCTAGCTTGACAAATCAATGCTAGTGACCATTGCTCGGACCTGCATGACGAACGTAGATGTAGAGTGTATTAAAAGTACCAGGACAATAACTACTTAGTAGGCATCATAGGGTGACTGAGTTGGAAGGGTAAAAGTAATTCAAAAAGAAGGAGTACACATTAAATGGATACCAGATAAGCTGAAAAGAATAAAAACTAACCACTATACAATTGAGAGAAGGTTAAGCGGATATCTACATATGCTAACGACACCCAATTGAGCCCTCGTAAGCCCGACAAGATATTAGCGAACAAGAATTCAAGGATTCCAAAAAGAATGAAACTGCCACACTAGACTCCATAATAACAACACATCCCTGACCAACATTATCTGAGGGCAGAAGATTTAGACTCTGGGCTCTTAGTTGGGACCACTACTACCCAAATACTTACTTGATAAAAGAGGGGGGCCAAGGCCGGGGATAATACTATCTGGATGCTTTTCTAATAAGTGTAAGAGGACACGTTTGGGATAATTACTATTTGAATGCTCGCCAAAGGTATCATAGGGGCTGAGGCCAGGACAACTACCATCCGGATGCTCGCCAAATTCATAGAAGAGGTTGAGGCTGGGACTATTGCTACCTAGATGATCGCAAAAGCGTAATTGGAGGTGCCCACTTCTGTTCTCTTCTCTTCTATTTGAATTCTAAGAGTTACCAAGGATTTTCCTTCCACAACAACTTAGGATAGATGCAACCATCCAATTATCAACCATAGCTAGAAATGACATAGTACAGGACCTAACTCTACCTACGTTCCCCAAGATGTTAGATCTAGGGGAGATGTGGATACTACAATGATACTAGAGTAAGTAGCTTCCTAACTAAGTTTCACCTATTAGACACTAGTCTGCTACACCATGCTACATGGATCTATGTCTGCTGAATGATGTTGGGTCATCTAAAGAAGGATTCAGTATACTATACTAAGGCCATCATGCTTTACCATACTAATAATATAAAATCAACCATAATAAGAGCAGGCTTGCCAAGAAGCATAGAGATTGCATGCTCACAATTACACCAAGTACCCGAATGACCCTAAAACCTACTTTATTACTAAACACCATAATTAAGCTACTCACCCATAACTAATTCAACACCCTACATGCTAGCACAATCTAGAATCCATGAGAAATAGTATTACTAATCAATAGGAAAGGCTAACAGGCTAGATAGCACATTCTCTCTACCCGAAATACATGGACTAGGACTACAACATGAATCCAACTTTGAGAACAAGTGACTATCTACCCCATAAAAAATTCTAATTAGTTTAATATGGATTCACTCTAACAAGCTCAATCCAAGGAAAGGGGAGTCATAGCCTACTTGTAGGCTGACCACGTGCCCTCTAGATAACTTTACCAAGGGTTTTACCTATCGTGCATCCTCCGAACGCTATCACACTACCAATAATAAACTCACAACATCATTAGGGTCATTTTGATGGTAAATTCACACGAAATCGGAACAGATCAATTTTGCTACCTAAAATAGGAAATGTGGGACCCGCATTAAGAATTTTGAAATTGACCCCAAAAATTAGTCCCAAACAACATTCTCAACTCTATTAATTATGAAGGGACTAAATTCTGGTCGAATAGCATTGCAACAAACAAATAATCAAAAAAATGAAAAAAGAAACTAAAATGTCAAGAAACAGCAACAACTATGGGTAGTAAAATTACCCCACTATAATCCTAATGAAAAATGACTTGAAATTGATCATTAATGCTGAAAATGGATTATCACAACCCATGAAATCACTCTCCAAAGATTCCCTAAAAATCAATCTGAAAATAATCTATGCAACATCTATAAAGTGAAATTTACCTAGAACGAAGCCTTAAAAAATCCCTCGATGTCACCAACGCATTTCCCATGAAATTTTCTTGAAACTGGACCTTTGAATCACCAAATTCGAGTAAAAAATGTCAGAGAAATTATTCTTTAAAGACATGAAAATGAGCTGAAAATGACCAAGTCCTAATATATAAAATATCCTCGAGTATCACTTTAACGATCCAAGTGGTCATTATAGTGACCTCCCCCTAAAGGCAGGGCCTCACTATAGCAAAGCTCTAGTCGCTATTGTAGAGCTAGGGGTCGTTATAGAGATACCCCTCCCCCAAGCAAGTTTCACTATTATGATGCCTTGGTTGCTTTTACAACATCACTATCAAGTCCAGGGCTACTTTAATACTATGAAGTGATCTTTTGTCTATTGAGACTATACATGATTCAAGCTATGAAATCTATGAACTATTGTGAAGTTTCGATATGCTTTACAAGTTACCCATGATGTTGGTGGGATGATTTACATTATTATAAGATGCATTGATTTCACAACTTCATGATCTATAATATTGCATTTTGCATGATTTGAACATGTCTTCATATGTTCCCACCAAATGTTTGATAAAATTTCCTATTAATGTATCTTGAGTTGTTAAAGGCCTAATGCTTGGCATATGAGTTAAGTGACTTTATGATGATGAAAGGGTGATATGTATGTGTTGATTCCATGAGAATTATCTATTGTGTTGTGAGATGACCTTAGCAAATTGAGGGGAGATGCCTCAATCACCTTGGATGGGGGTGGTAAGCCATCAACCAATTAAGGGGTTGATACCTCAAACATCTCGGATGAGGGTGGTAAGCCATCAACCAATTGAGGGGTACATACCTCAATTATCTTAGATGGGGGTGGTAAGCTATCAACCAGTTGAGAGATTGATACCTCAATCATCTGGATGGGGGTGGTAAGCCATCAACCAATTGAGGGGTTGATACCTCAATCATCTCGGATGGGGGTGGTAAGCCATCAACCAATTGAGAGGTTGATATCTCGATCATCTCCGATGGGGTTGTAAGCTATCAACCAACTGAGGGGTTGATACCTTAATCACCTCGGATGGAGGTGGTAAGCCATCAACTAATTGAGGAGTTGATTCCTCAATCACTATTAAGGGGTGGTCTACCTTAGATTCCAAGTACTAATTCTCTTTATCTATGATGATGGTCTATTCCGACTAATATAATATGTTCCATGTACAAGCATGTTTACTTCAAGTGTCTTTCATGCATGTCATATTGTTATATGATCATCTATTGCATAATAATGCATTTTGATTATGTTGCCTATCTCTTGTTGCATTGCATCCTATGTACTTAGTACATTCAAAAGTACTAACACATATTCTATACCTACATGATATCACCATGTAGGAACTAGAGCTCCTATTGATTCTCCTCCACGTGGCTAGATGGGTCGTTCAAGTTAGCTATTGGTGAGTCCTCATATATGGGGATGATATCTATCCTCTTTCATGATTATGTTTAAACGACATCTTATGTATTTGGATTACCTATTATCATTATTAAGAGTGTGAGCCCTGTTGCTTAAGTTCTAGGTTTAGTGGTATTGTTGGACAAGTATGTAACGATGCCATGAGCTTGAACTCCCTTTGACGTTTTGATGTTTTTTGATATGAAAGATATCCCTTAGCCCTGTGTTCCCTTTTTACTATCTCTTATTGTTGTCTTATTTTTTCTACAACCAAGGATGTGTAATGATATTTTAAGAAGCTTGATTAGGGTCCTTTTTGTTTCCCCATTCACCGTGTCACGTCTAGGTCGTAGGCTTGTGTCGCGATAGGCTATTTGCAGGCTTACTATCAGAGGATCCACATAGCCATTTGCAAAATGTCGCATTTTTTTGTAAGAGTGTGATGGGGACACAGAATCTCTCAATGGATTCTATGGGATTTCATGTTTTTCCATTGTCTCTCATAGGCAATGCTGCATTATGGCTATCTAAGCTTCCACAAGGCGCAATCAGAAAGTGGATAGAATTGCAAAGGGCTTTCTTAGCAAGGTAGTTCATCAAACCAAATAGGCTCAAAGTAGAGGACCATATGAATCACTTCAACAATTTCCTTGTGATTTGTGAAATTAGGCTAGTAGACTTTCTGAATATGATAGTTGAGAATTCTGATTCTTCGCTCGATCAATTTAATCCTTGATACATGGGATCCATTTAATATATTCTTGAGTAATGCACTAGACCATGAGATTCCGGTAAATGTCCTGGTGGAGAATTTTTATCGAGCTCTAGATGCTAATAGTCAAACATGTGTTGATGCCCTCTTAGGAGGTCTGTTTGTAGAGCAACCATTCACAGAAATTCTTGAGAACATTAACATGATAGTTAAATCAAATCATATTTAGAAGCCCAGGAATAGACACCTAGCAGATTGTGCAAGCACTATTGACATGAGTTCTGACCAAGCAAAAATAAATGTAGATATCCTTAGTATGCTTGATTAGAATAGAATTAACCTGGAGATGCTAATGCAGTAGGGGGATTACAAGGACAATAGGATGAATAGTTGTTATATACCCTCGCATAATCTTGGCATGGGAGATGGGAACTCCATGATTCAGGGAATGTTGACCAGTTGTTAAAGAGGGCAGATGTTCAAGATGAGTCAATGAAGGAGATCAACTCTAATATTACCAAGATAAACTTTAGAGTTGACCAACACTCTGTGGCGATTCAGCAGCTCAATAGTTAATTTTGGCTTATGTTAATACAACTGGATCAGATTCAAAGAGGCATGATGACAAGCACTAAGAAGGAGGCAGAGTTTGATGATAAGGGAGAACAAAAGATTGAGGAAGTCTGAGTACTTAAAAGTTAGCTGAGTCATGCTGCGACAATAAATTAGGCTCTACATGGGAGGCAACCCAAGGTTTTTGATGTTATTGCATAATTATAGGTGCATTTTTTAGTTTTGGACTCATAGGTAGTTGGTTTTGTTTGTTTGATAGCAATTTTTTGACAATGGATTGATTGTATATTGGATAATTGTGTATTTCATGGAGAGTATGCAGGTACAGGACTAAGTCAGCAAATTTGGCTGGAAAGGCATTAGATCTAGTTTCTACGACTTGGTCTATAAGTTGTAGAGCAGTTTATGACTCGTACCCCATCTCATAAAAATTTCAAGTAAGTAGGAAAATTTTCACTCCAATCTATGAGCCAACTTTACGACTCGTAGATTGAACTCCGAGTGGTGAATGGGGTTTGTAGAACTTTGGTAAGTTTCTGAATTTTTCTACGTGTTGAGGATTCTACGAAAACCATGGCTTACGATCTGTAGAGTCATTATGACTAGTAGTCAGGGTTTTGTGGAATCAAGCCCAGTAATTTTAACTGTTCACCCAGGAAAGTTATAAAAGAGGGGCCAAATTAATTTGACCCCACTGACCAAATTGACTTCAAATCACCCAAACTTTCCCTTCTCCTCTAATTTCTGGCCATCGTTGACCAATTTTCAGGAAGATTTCTGGCACCTAGGGTTTTGTGCTCATTCCCCTTCTCTCTCAATCCTTCAAGTTGATCACTACTCTTGGTAAGTTTCTTTTTTTAATATTAATCTCTAAATTTGCTTTATTCTTAATTTTTTGATGTGATGATTGTGATGTGTTTGGTGTTAAAGCATGAAATTCTTGTTAAATTTAAATTGTGAAAGTGAAATTAGTGTTGCCCTTGATTTAATTGCTTAACAGATTCTATAAATTGGGTATATTTGGCATTGGGATTGATAATTGTTGTGCCTTTGGGATCATCTACCATGTTTGATTGAATTGTATTGAATAGTTTTAACTATAAATTGGTTATTGATAACATAAGACCATGATATTGTTTGAGTCAATTTGAGATAGTCGGAATTGTTGGGTAATTGATACTAGATCGTTTTGATAGGTTTAATATATATGAATTGTTATGGGTAATAGTTTCTGTGTGCTGAACATGTGGGTGCGTGTGTTCTTGCTTCAATGCTAGTAGAAGTAGTGTTTGAAATTGTCACGCCCCAAGTCCTGTTAGGGCGGACCTGCACCTATTGCCGATAAGGCTCGGGAGAACCAACCTATAGCTATGCACTTTCTATACATTTTATAATGGATTTCAATAATTTAACATGCCTTTATGCAAGAATACATTGATACAGCCAAAAGGAAATACATGTGACTAGGCCGCTGGGGCCATAGTGTCGAAAGTACGAGACATGACCACACTTTAATTTATATAGTTTACGAAGCCTCTAGATAAGAGAAAGTATTGAATAAAGGTAGGGACAGACCCTGCCTCAATTGACTGTACAATACAAACATATAAGCTTTAGATACACACAAAGCTCCGGAACAACCTAGAGATTGGTAACAGTAGCTGGATATCCTGGACTCTACTGGGGAGATCTACTAGCACCTGTACCTGCAACATGAAATGCAAGTCCCCCATAAGGGACGTCAGTACGAGATAATGTACTGAGTATGTAAGGCATGAAATACTTTAGATGAACAACTTCAAATGAAACTATGCACTGGTGTAGAATAAGAGACCACCTTTATATATACTTTGGGATCATATACTTTATGTTCTTTATATTACCTTACCTTTACTGTATAATCTGTGCACAACATGTACTATAAATGACCAACTGATCAGTGGTAAACTGTATTGGAATCTTCCCTGGCTAGGTTCTTTCTTAATGCCTCGGGCTGCCACTCGTGATTGGATCAACCCTGGCTAGGTGTTGCTTCCACCCCTCGCGCTACCACCTATAAAAAACTATGTACTTTATCTTTCAATTACTTTTGAGATGATTCTTTTGGTGGTCAAAATATTGGAGCTTTAGGGCAGTATATGCAACATCTGATGTATATATAACCATACAAGACAATATGACAATGAAGAGAGCATGTTACATACATAATGAAATGCGTATGAGGTGAACCAACTCATGAACTTTATTTAGCAACAAGAACTCATGTAACTTGGTATTCACGTGTATATGCTGATTTGAAAGTGATCATGTACAGGAGCATATGAACATGTAAAAAAATAGAGACATAGTTAATAGTTGTGTCGGAGTTGGCAACTACCTTTGTCTACCAAGGAGGACTCTATGTTTCATGCCAAATGACACGAAATCAAGTAGCCTTACATACCTCGTTTTATGACCTCGTTACTTCCTTGGAGTGGATGATTTTACCTCAAATATTTATATACTGCATATTAGGCAATAAAACTAGTATTAGCAGCAACAAAATACTTCTAGGCAGTCCAAAATCATAAAAAACTAACATCCGGACAACAAGCTTATAACTATCGCCCCAAAGGCATTCCTTTAATCTTGTCACTTATAATTGTATTTTCTTGTAACCATTCTTATGTACACATCATATACATCTTGATTTAGACCCTTGGCAGTCTTAAAACAGTCCACAAGACACAACACATAACAATTCTTCACAACATACAAATGGAAAGCATAACATTACCCCCCCTTCGCTATATTTCAACGTCGACAATTCCAAACCTTTTCCAACTCTAACCAAACTGTCCCAACACCATTTATACACACAAGAAGTACTAAAATAGTCTTAGAACATCACCCCATAATTCATGAAGGACGTGAGCCAATAACCTTCCATCCAACAGCTCACAAATTCCAATCAACATTACACTTAAGATAGCACAATAAAACGCATCATTTAAATGAAACCAAAATCAGGGCAACAAACTTAGGGTAATATATATAACTCAAAATATGTTAAGAACATCAAATTATCTTTATAGTACAGCCCACAAACCATATAGAATTCACTAAAACAAAAGGAAAGGGTGCAACAATTTTCTGAACACATGCTGCGCAGAATTTTCAACATAACATACTATCATATACTTCTTGATTTTCATGAAGAAACCTTACTAAAAACACAACTATAATCACTTACCTTTATCTTCAAAGTTGGGATCCTCCTTAAGAACCATAAAAGATCCTTTTGGCTACTGCTGAAGGTCAAGAAACATTGAGAGAAAACTTAGAGAGTAAAGCTATTTTTGTTTTTGATGCAAGTGGAAAATGATTGTGGGAGCTGTTTTGACCACTTTTTACATAGCTACTTGGATGAATTTAATTTGACATTTTCACCAACTAATACCACATTTAATCAATCTGATAATGCAACATCTTGTCCCCTAAAATTGGGCCTAGTTGTTTTCCAAATCTGATGGGCCTTTTGTTGCCCATTCTTCTCATTTTCCTTTAGTTACTTTGGGCCAAAATTACCAATGAATTGGGATGGACTTGGTACCATTTTTCTATGCTCACCAAAATGAAAGTTTAGTTCACTTATGATATATAAACATAAGCTAAACTTACACCCTTAACACAAACTTTATTCATAATCGGACACGGGCAAATTCGACGTCGGACCTCATCTCTGTTGAGCTAGCAAATTTAAGCTTAGCAAGTAGGTGACTCACCTACTAGATTATTAAGTCATACAAACACCTTAATTCTCTTACTTTGTTTAGGGCTGTGATATCGTCAATTTAACACAAAACACCGATACACCCAACTCCCTTAAGCATTAGATGCACATATCGCCCATTAACACGAGATTCAAGCACTTTTAAGAATCGATGCTAATTTGAACAACCCATATCATCATTCATTCACATAGCATTAGTATATGTAAAATGTGGGGTGCTATAGAAATATCTTTTGGGTTCCGTGTGATGGATTTAGTAGTTGACTGAGATTTCTGGTCCACGAGTGTTTTTACAACTCGTAGAATAATCTACGAGTTGTAAATGCACCTCGCGTAGAATCCAGATACTTGATGTTTCTGAGTTTTCATCAGATGACACCTTCTACAAGTCATAGATCACTTTCCAACTCATAGATAGGTCCCATAGATTCCTACCTGTTTTTAATTACTCTCTATAATTTTATACGATCCCATTCTTTGACTCGTAAACCACTTTACCAGTTGTACCTTGGTCTTGCAGAATTTTACACTGACCAATATTATTTTGAAGCACTAGTCTACGAGATCACTTTATGACTCAAAAAGGGCTTTTGCAGAACCCTTTTGCAACTGATTCAAACAACTTTTTGCATTTTATTTCTTGATTCTTGGGGCTAACCATGGTGTGTTTACGTCTATATTTCATGTTTTATGGCCCCAAAAGGAAATTGCTCAAAGATCGAGGTCTTAAGGAGGAAGCTCAGGGATGAGCCTATTGATGATGAGCAGACCCCTCAGTTGAGTGGGTCACTAGAGATCCTCAATGTCTCACCAGACCATGAGGCTGAGGTACCACAGACCAGAGTGGCATCATCCAGAGCTGGGTGTACTCAGGCTCAGGTTGATAGTCATTCCCAGACTGAAGAGGAACATAGTGTCGAGACTTGGAGTAGTATGCCCCAGATGACACGATTAGGAGAGGTGTCTAGTTTTTAGGAGGGCTTTGAGGACAGAGGAGATACTGAATCCTCTATCGCACTATCTTCTTCATTAGCACCGGATCCCATGCTAACTGATGGAGCATCGAGGGTATGGAGGAGATATTTAGATAGGGCATATAGCCCAAGAAATGGGGCAAGACTACCTGTTCTGAATATGAGGAGCCCTGGTGATTTTAGATTGACGTAGCCATGTCCCAGGTCTACATGACACAATGATATGTTATGGGCTTATCTGACTGGGTCGCTTAAATGATATACCCCAGTGTTGGTAAGCGAGTTCTATGCATCCTATGTAGCCACCATCCAGAGTTCTCTTCCTAATAGGAAGAAGCCTCTAACTCAGCCTAGGTTGATAGAGACACAAGTGACAGGTCGGTGGGTCAACATTTCTAAGGAGACTATCCACCGTATGCTTGCTGGTCCTGGGTACCGTGTCCCTAAATCTACAACAGAGCTTGATCACAAGTTGGTGCTAGCTCGAAACCTACTGATTATGAAGGATCTTGAGCATCAAACCTCTCTTTTGAGATGGGTGGTTAGCTATATTACGTAGAAGGGTCTGGAACCTACTTGGGTCACCACCCACATGGAGCCGATCGTCAAGGATTTACTCAGATTCCTCGCCAAGTTTGGGTGGGCTATTGTTAGATCACACATCCAGCCAACCTTGGTGGACAACACTCTTATGCTAGAGCGTGCAATTTTGGTTGCTAGCATCTTAGATGGCTATGACATTGATTAGGCCAACCTTACAGTTGAGTAGATAGATGAGGCCATATTGAAGAGGGCCACCTTTATCCTGTTCCCTTATATACAGACCTGTGTACAGTCCCAGGTGGAGAGTTTACATCAAATGGACTAGTTAGTAGAGCCCTAACATATTCTGGAGCCCAACCTAATTAAGGCTGATGAGAAACCAGTAGCACTCCAATGAGCACAACCTCTACTACCACCACATGTGTTCACCCCGATGCCACCACCTTAGGGTTCAGAGACTGCCCCTACTACTGCTAGTGCTGCTACTACTTAACAGAGACCCTTGTAGCCTGGGGCAGTCGATGAGAGGGGTCCAATTATTGCTGCTACCGCACTAGAGGCCAGTACTTCACAGACTTCTATAGGGGCATGGTTTGTGTGTCCACCATTTCTATTCAGGCAATGCCACAGAGATTATCACATGATAAGTCCTAGTTGACTCAGTTCTTTCAGTAGATTAGGCCGTGGGTACGGTAGGCTATCTCAAACTTAGAGGAGCAAAGCCGGCCATTCCCTATTTTTACTATTTAGGACCATATTTCTACTATGGATACCCACATCGACGCCTTTGAGGAAATGGTACAGAAGAGATTAGCCGAGGTCTGACCTTCTAATTTATCAACCTTGTAGACAAAGATCCAGACACTTAGGGATTACCTAATAGCATCACTTGTGGCACAAGTTACATTATCGGAGACGACATATTCGGTGCTAGTGTTTCATTTATTTTCCTTTGATAAGCCTATAGGGACTTCCCTCAGGTAGAGACTGTACATATATAAGGATCTAGAGGAGAGAAATGTACGTGCAAAGCTCTCAAAGGATGAGGAGGAGGATCTTGAGTGTGCACTGAATGTGTTGAGGCGTGAGGCAGAGATCAGACGAGCTCGAGAGAAGGATCAGTTGAGGGGAATTGGCCATTACAAATAGAGTACCATAGCTGCCTAGACTATCCAGTAGGGAGAGGGTGGCCAGACTCAGCCACAGACTGTCGATTAGGTGCCGAGGTATGTTTCTAACCCCTTACATTATATTTTTGCTTGATTTTTTACATTGGGCACGATGCACATTCTTTTCATTGGGGTGTGGGTAGTTCTGGGCCTTAGTGGAGTTTGAGTAGCTTATGGTCCATAAATACCCCAATTTTTGATCTCGAGGTTTTCTTGCATGTGTTCCTTTTCCTCGTAGATATTTAATTTCTTTTGAAGTGTCACGTTTAGGATGTTGAGATAATATGTGTAGCATATAGTACTAATTCTTATGACGTATAACATGTTTTGTTTTGAAAAATGGTACCCACCAAAAATTTTTGATTAGTAGTTTGATGGTAACCATGCATGTTTGGGTGTTTGGCAATATCTATTCTGATAAGTTAGGGTAATTTGAGATATGAAGCTTGATATATGAGTCTCTTGTTTATAAAGTATGATGTGCCATGTAAGTGTGAGCTTATTTGTCAAATTCATGTGTTTTGTGCTAATTTAGAACTTGCCCTGTTACTCTAAATTAGATCCTAGATTAAATGGATCAGGAAAGGAACTTAGGGATTTATTCTTTAAATAGTCCACTTTAAACTAAAATAACCAACAAAATGATGATATATCCCTTGTTCCAAATATTTGAGCCTTATATGTACCAAATCATTAGAAACACCACACTAACCCAGCCTTATCTAGTTTAAAATCCTGAATTTATTTGGCCCTGGTCTTTCCTTGAGCTTTATGAACCTTGACTTAGGCATAAATCCTAAGTTGAGGGTAGCTACCAAAAGTGGATTTGATTTTGAGGATGGATAGTATGCACCTCAACATAGGCCAAAAGCCTAATTTAAGGGTGGCTAGTGTAAGGGTAAAACACAAAATGAGGGAGGCGAGTTAGGAATGAGGAGAAAAAGAGAAAAAGAAGAAAAATCATGTACTACATGAAAGAATAAGAAAATATTCCTTATATTGAACTAAAAAGCAAAATAATGCGTGAAAATAAGGCAAAAAATTGAAAAACGAGAAGAAAGCACCCGGGAAAGCTTGAATAAGGAAAAAGGGAGAATAAGGTGAAAATGACAAAGTTGGTGAGACAAAAGTGTGGGAAAAACACCGTTTCAAGGAAGACCTTTAGTCACTAGTTTCCGAAAATATTATATCAAAGCAACCTGAGCCTACTGTACAAGCTTAGAAAGTCCTAAAGTGATCCTAGTCCAATCAGTTGAAGGTGTGAGTCATAAGTATAGGGGCAAGCTTATGGTATTAGTTATCATACATGAATATGTTTTGTGAGAGTGGGTGTGTTTGCACAGTTCCACGGTTAAATTTGAAATCATCATTAAGTGTCAAAAATGAGACTTCTTTCTTTGAGGGCATTTGCATTGCATTGTTAGCATTTGACTTGTTCAGTGATTGTGGACTGTTGATATTCTCTTGCTTGTAATAGTTGTGCTATCACATGCACCAGTTTGCTAAATTGCTATCTGATCCTATTTTGAAAAGCTGATGTGGGTATTTGAATTTGAAATGTATGTGATATATGCCATTGAGCTGAGTCTTGAGTGTTATTGTATTTTCTATCTAGATTGAGTCGTCGCTTGAGGACAAGCAATAAGTTTAAGTTGAGGGTGTTAATGATCTGTAAAAATACAACGCATTTAATACTTAAAACTTAGGATTTTGTATGTTTTCAATGCGATATTTTTTGGCTTTTATATGTTTTTGTGTTTAGTTTTGCATGAAGGCAGGTTGGCCATGCTTTGGGTGAAAACTGCAGAAAACACTTGGTTTTTTGGTGATTTATGAGACCCTTTATGGGTCGTAGAGCATTCTATGAGTCATAGAGGTAGTTTGATGACAAATTCCAATGAATGATGATTTTTTAAGACCAACTATATGAGACCTCTGAATGAGTCATAGAGCATTGTACGAGTCATATAGACAGGTTTCGTGAAGATTTCTAGTAAGGTATAATCTGAAGCAGTTGAAGTCTACGAGTATGTAATACAAGTTGTAAAGTGGATAAATAGAACTGAAGTCTAAAGATCTTAGGAGCTAATTATGAGACCTCGACTACCAATCATAAACAACATTACTAGTCGTAGAGAGCTTTAGTAGAGTATAATAATAACATTGCCCCTGTGCCTCAAAGGCTCCCGCCCATTGCAGGGTAAGGGGGGTCGGATGTACGCAGTCTGACCCCTATGTTTAAAAACATAGAGTGACTGTTTCCAGATGACTCATGATGAGCGTCAAAAGTTGCATTGACTAACTGCTACTTCACAATTGAAAGAAGCACAGACAACTTAAAGAGCCATTTTGCTTTATTCCATCATACCCCAAAGCTAAAAAATAGTGAATCTTTGGCCCCATCCGATGAGGAAAATAGCTTTAGTAGAGTATGCTGACCAATTTTTCTATTTTATTTAGGACTTAATTGTAATTACTATAAATAATACTTTTCGGTTATTTTTAAGAAGAGTAAGAGAACATGATTATTCAGTACTTTTAATGTTTGTGCTTGGAAAACTCAATACTTAAGAGAGAATACATTTGTGAATTAATTTGATCTTCAATCTTATAATTCAAAATCAAATTTGGATTTGATTGATCCTCAATTCAATTTGATAAGGGTTTAATTATGTTTTCTCAATTCATAATTTCTTCGTCCACCCATAGCATGAGCAGCTAAATCCACAACTAGGGTTATCGGAAAGATGATATAACAAAGTAAACCCAGATATTTTGCAATTGTTGGAATGGGTATTTGAATGTATTAATAAATTCTCTTCATTTTGCATGTTTTCTAATTGTGGCCAACATTAGAACTCGCGTAGTGTTAATGACTGGACTAAGGTAGTAATGAATAGGAAAAGAGATTGATTAACAAGATTTGATGATGCATTCTCGTCTAGTCAATTGAACTGGGCCAAGGGAAGGTTGATTGAGAGTTATAGGTAATAGTTAGTATTACACACTGTGGAGATGAGCAAAGTCATATAGTGAAATTCACCTCTCACCTTTGACCAAAGGGCTTGGGGAACTTGAATTACCATCCTACATGCTATATTCTAAACAAAAAATTGGATTATTCGGGGATACTAAGTAGGGGAATTATGGGGAACACAATCCGCTAGTTGCTCTCTAGTATTGATTTTCTTTCATGATAGTTAGTTTAGTTTATTTGCTTATCAAATATTACAAATTGAAATGACCCCAAAAAGTGCCCGAAAATGTTCCTTGGAAGTGCCCGAAATCGTGATTTCCATATATCTTAAAATTCGAGCGTGATATAAAAAATCTGACTTCATATTCTTGTTCGGGGGTGAAAGTTAGGGGGAAAAGATTCTAACCATGATTATACAGCAACCATATCAAAATTCAAATCAATTTCTAGAGAGCTATTAACACCCCTGGCGCGACATGCTAAGGGAGCATAGATCGATAAAGAAAAATAGACTTTCGCGTCCAGTCCGCAACATAGACATGTACATTTTTCTACCTTGTTATTTTCATGCGGTCCAAGACTTTTAAGTCTTTGGCCTAAGTGTCCCCAAATGTAAAAATACCTATACTTAGCCATTTTCACCCTCATGTCATTCTGAACATTCCCCAATGTTCATTCAAACACTTAGCCAATATTTTATCTCCTAAACTTAAGTCTCAAACCCTCATCTGGATCTCAAGATTCTCCTTCAAGCTTCAAGTCGCCATCTCTAAAGCTATGGTATATGGTTTTCTTTCAGAGGTTCCTTTCACCCATGATACCCAAGCTTCCTTTTACTCTACTTTACATGAGTTAAAGTTGATTTACAATTGGGTATATCTTATTATGAAAATCACTGCACACTATGTTGAAGCTCATGAAATTGTGACTATTTTGCTATGTTTTGAGTTATGAAACCAAGGTATATTGTAAGATTTGGTCAAAGGTTTTGATGTAAATTGTTTGAGAGTATTACGAAACATCTATTGAAGGTTTTACATTGAATTTTCTAGCATGATTTCACTCTTGATTTGCATGGTTTTACACTAGAATTACACACTTTCTAAGTGTTTGATAAAATGTCCAGTTATGGTTTCTTGAGGAATTGAAGATACAATACATGTCTTATGAGTTGAATTACTACATGATGATGGTATATGATAATGATATGATGAAATAATTATGAAATGAATGCATGTATATTATGGTCTCTATGTAGTGTTGGAATGTGACCATGCCCTACCCGCAGGTTATACACCGGTTAACCTTGTTCGGGATCATACCCATTAACCTATCGGGGAGTTTGTACTCTAGCACCAAGGGTGGTAAGGTGCAATAATCCACCAATCTTGTTGGGGGCTTGTACCCATCAACCTATCAGGGGGTTTCTACTCGGCACTAAGTTGAGAGAGGAGCAACTGTATATTAAAGATGAAAAGTGTGAATTTTGGTTGAGTGAGGTTGCCTTCCTAGGATATAAGGTGTTGGGGGATGGTATTAAGGTGGATCCAAAGAAAACTGTTGTGATTAGAAATTGGCCTAGACCATGACCCCGTCGGACATTAGGAGTTTCTTAGGTGTAGTGGGCTATTATCAGAGGTTTGTGAATGGTTCTCTTCTATTGCTTCTTCCATGAAAAATTTGACTCAAAAGAAGGTTAACTTTGTATGAACCGATGAATGTGAGAGGATCTTCCAAACATTAAAAGATAAGCTTGTGTACGCTCATATTTGTCACTACCGGATGGGCTTGAGGGATTTGTTATGTATTGTGATGCTTCCCGGGTTTGTTTGGGTTGTGTGTTGATTCAAAATGATAAGGTCATCGCCTATGCTTCTATACAACACAAAATACATGAAAAAGACTACCCTACCCATGATCTAGAGTTAGCTGTCATGGTGTTTGCAGTAAAAATTTGGCGTCACTACTTGTATAGGGTGCATGTAGATGTGTTCACCGATCATAAGAGCCTCCAATATGTCTTCACTCGAAAGGATCTCAACTTGAGACAAAGGATATGGTTAGAATTTCTTAAGGAGTATGATATTAGTGTGCATTATCATCCGGATAAGGCAACTGTGGTGGCAGATGCCTTGAGTAGGGTGTCTATGGGTAGCTAGCTCATGTTGATGGTGGTGAGAAGGAGATGGCTAGGGATCCATCGGTTGGCTAGATTGAGAGATAGGTTGGAAGAGAATGGTAATAGTGGTATGGTTGTTGTTGATGGTTCTAAGTCTTCTTTGGTTGATGAGGTGATAGCAAACCAAGATCTTGATCCCTCCTTGTTAGAATTGAAGGCCTTGGTGAAAGAGGGCAAGGTGGAGGTTTTCTCCTAAGGGGGAGATGGTGCCCTTAGGTTTCAAGGTAGGTTGTCTGTACCTTGTGTTGAT
The DNA here is from genome assembly GCA_025774065.1 of Solanum ossicruentum. Classification (NCBI taxonomy): domain Eukaryota; kingdom Viridiplantae; phylum Streptophyta; class Magnoliopsida; order Solanales; family Solanaceae; genus Solanum; species Solanum ossicruentum. Next base: position 23,100 of record JAOTQR010111218.1, on the reverse strand, counting down.
GGTTTGATAGAAATGATTCTTAATGAGATCCACAACTCTTCTTATTCTATCCACCACCACTCCACCAAAGTGTATTGAGATTTGAGGGATGTGTGTTGGTGGGAGGCATGAAAAGGGACATTGCCAAATTCATTTTCAGTTGTCATATATGTCGATGAGTCAAAGCCGAACATCAGAGGCCCAGTGGCCTAGCCCAAGACATTGAGGTTCCTACTTGGAAGTAGGAAGAGATAATTATGGATTTTCTGGTTAGGTTACCCAAGACTAGAAATGGTTTTGATTCCATTTGGGTTGTGGTTGATTTTGCATCGACTCACTTTCTACTGGTTAAGACCACATTTGGGGATGAGGATTATGCAATGTTATATATTAATGACTTAGTAAGGTTGCATAGGGTTTCTTTGTCCATCATATCGGATCGTGGGGCACAATTTGCTTCACATTTTTAGAGATCTTTCCAAAGGGATCTTGGTACTAGAGTTAGGTTTTCTACGACCTTCCACCATCAAATGGATGGATGAGCTGAGAAGACCATCAAACCCTTGAGGATATGCTTAGAGCATGACTGTTGGAGCTTAAAGGTAGTTGGGATGATCATCTTTCGCTGATTGAGTTTGCTTACAACAATAGCTATCATTCTAGAATCGATATGACTCCTTTTGAGGCTCTCTATGAGAGATTTTGTCAATCACCGATCAGATGCCTTGAGCTTGGTGAGATAGTTTTGTTGGGACTAGATCTGGTTACGGAGGCTCTTGAAAAGGTTAGGATGATTAGGGAAAGGTTTAATACCGCCCAAAGACATCAAAAATCCTATGCTGATGTGAGAAGAAGAGACCTTGAATTCAAAGTTGGTGGGTGTGGTCCATTTTGGTAAGAAGGCAAAGTTGAGTCTAAGATACGTTGGTCCTTATGAGGTCATGAGGAGGGTTGGCAAGGTAGCTTACGAGTTGAGGTTGCCTAGTGAGATGGAATTGGTTCATCCAGTGTTTCATGTGTCCATGTTAATGAAATGTGTGGATGATCCGAATGCCGTTGTGCCTCTTGATATTATGGGTGTAGTTGAGGAGAATTTGACATATGAAGAGGTTCTAGTTCAGATTTTAGATAGGCAAGTGAAGAGGTTGAGAAAGAAAGAGGCGGCTTTCTTTAAAATCCTTTGGAGGAATCAACAAGTTGAGAGTGCTACATGGGAGGCCGTAGCGGACATGCGAAGGCGATATCCTTAACTTTTTCACTCCACTCAATCCTAAGGTAATGATCTAAGTCCTTCATTTGATCACAAGTCTTAAGTTCAGCCCCATGTCATTGCATATGTTCATGTTTAAATTGACAAGTTCCTGATGATTTTTCATTTATGATGCGATTTTTGAAATGATCTTTAAGTGCATTTTTACATCTCCATGTGGGCAGATAGTTTCATATTTGTGTCTCTCATATATGTTTCTTTGAAATTTGGGGATTAATGTTCCCAAGAGGGAGATATTGAAACGACCCCAAAAAGTGCCAAAAAATGAGCCTCAAAAGTGCCCGAAATTGTAATTTGCATGTATCTCAAAATCTATGCTTGATATCAAAAATCAAACTTCATTCTTGGACAGGGGGACAAAATTAGGGGGAAAGGGTCTGACCTCGATTTTAGAGCAACCGTATCAAAATTCGAAATTCCCAAATGTTATTACCAGAGAGCTATTCGCGCCTCTGGTGCGATGCACTAGGGGCGCGCAGATGAAGAAATTGGACTTCCGTGTCCTGTCTGCCATGCAGACATGCACATTTTTCTTCCCAATTATTTTCTTGCAGTCCAAGACTTTCAAGTCTTGGGCCTAAGTGTCTCCAAACATAAAAATACCTATTCTTAGCCATTTTTCACCATCATACCATTCTAAACATTCCCCAATACTCATTCAAACACTTAGCCAATATTTCATCTCCTAAATTCAAGTCTCAAACCCTCTCAAGATTCTCCTTCAAGCTTCAACTCTCCATCTCCAATCATCATCAATTTCAGCTCCAAAGCAAATGCATGTGGATTTCTTTCATAGGTTCCTTTCACTCGCGATACCCAAGCTTCCTTTTATTCTAATTTTCATGATTTAAAGTTGATTTACAATTGGGACTATCTTATTATGGAAATCATTATACATTATGTTGAAGCTCATGAAGTTGTGACTATTTTGCTATATTTTGAGTTATGAAACCATGGTTTATTTTATGATTTGGTGAATGGTTTTGATGTAAATTGTTTGAGGGTGTCACCAAGTATCCATTGAAGGTTTTACATTGAATTTTCTAGCATGATTTCACTCTTGATTTGTATGGTTTTTTACTAGCACTACACACCCTCTAAGTGTTTGATAAAATGTCCAGTTATGGTTTCTTGAGGAATTGAAAGTCCAATGCATGTCTTGTGAGATGAATGACTATATGATGATGGTATGTGATAATGATATGATGATGAAATGAATGCATGTATATGGGGTTCTCTATATAGTGTTGTAATGTGACCATGCCCTACACGGGGGTTATGCGCCAGGTAACCTTGTAGAGGGCTTGTAACCATCAACCTATCGGGGGGTTTGTACTCCGGTACTAAGGGTGGTAGGGTACGATGATCCACCAACCTTGTTGGGGGTTTGTACCTATTAACCTATCGGGGGGTTCGTACTCTGGCACCAAGGGTGGTAGGGTGCGACAATCCACCAACCTATTGATGGGGTTTATACCTTAATCACCAAGGGTGGTAGGGTGTGTCGATCCACCAATAGTTAATGGTCTCTTCTTACACATATGTTCTATTCTATGTAAGCATGTTTTACTTAAGCATTTATCATGCATGCCATATTGCTACTATGTTATCTATTGCTTAACTCTATGCATTTTGATTATAATGTCTTTCTATTGTTGTATTGCATCCCACATAATTAGTATATTCAAACGTACTAACACATATTCTATGCCTATATGATGTCACCATGTAGGAACTGGTGCTCAAGTTGATCATTCTTTTCCTCCATGTGGCTCGTCCGGTACTACTCAAGCTAGTTATGAGTCCTCCACTTCGAGGGACCTTAGTCTAAGTTTCTCTTATTATGTATTGAGACATACTTCTTTATTGTTTACTTTATCTGTGAGGGTGAGCCCGGTTGGTTTGTCTTAGCCCCCGCTTTATCTATGTACTAGAGGTGTTGTTGGACATGCTATGTACCTATGATATGAGCTTTGACTCTTTTGTCTCTTGATTATGATGTTATGCAATCTTTCCCTTAGTCCTATTACCCTATTTCTACTTTCTTATATCATGTAAATTCTTCCGCGACCAATGATGTGTAATGATAAGACAAGAGGCTTGTTTGGGCTTCCTTCTAGTTCCTCATTCGTCGTGTCATTTCTAGGCCCTAGACTTGGGTTGTGACACAAACCCTCCCCGCTTCAGGGAACTGAGTTGGTTAATTACTTGAATTGTTTATTGGTGAATTTACTTTTAGTCTGCGTATTCCCTTGGGTTCGACCCTAACCTTGTTAGGTTTTATGTCTTAACAATGAAAACTTTATCTTCTAAAAAGAGGTGTAACTTAGGAGACATCATTTCTACTCCTGCTATCAAGTCCATTCTAGCCGAAAGGATATATAGAGATTGCACAATGTCTATCTATCATAGAGATACTTTAGCAGACTTAGTTGAGTTAGAGATGATTGACATTGATGTGATTCTTGGTATGGATTAGCTACACGGCTGTTATGCCTCTATTGATTATAGAACCCAAGCTGTCAAATTCCAATTTTGAAATGCACCTGTCATAGACTGGAAGAGTGATTCTATTGCACCTAAGGGTAGGTTTATTTCCTATCTTAAGGCCTGAAAGATAATTTTTGAAGGATGTATCTATCAGCTAGTATGAGTTAAGGCTAATGATGTGGAGTCTCCACCTTTTTTGTCAGTCAATTATCAGTTGATTCCTCGTTGTCTTCACTGATGATTTGCCCAGAGTCCCTTCTGATAGGGAGATTGAATTTGGGATTGGTGTACTCCCTGATACTCACCCTATCTCTATTCCGCCATACAAAATGGCTCCTACTGAGTTGAAAGAACTGAAAGAGCAGCTGAAAGATCTCTTAGATAAGGGATTTGTTAGGTCGAGTATCTCTTGGTAGGGCACTCTTGTCCTATTTGTATAAAAGAAAGATGGCTCCCTAAGGATGTGTAAAGATTATCGCCAGCTGAATAAGGTGACCATTAAAAAATAATATCCCCTTCCAAGGATTGATAGCTTTTAAGGTGACCATTAAAAAATAATATCCCCTTCCAAGGATTGATAGCTTATTTGACCAACTTCAGGTTTCACTATTTTCTCCACGATAGACCTCAAATTAGGATATAACCAGTTAAAAGTGAGAGAATGTGACATCCCGAAGATGGCTTCTCGAAATCGATATGGTCACTTTGAGTTTCTAGTAATGTCCTTTGAATTGACCAATGCTCCTGCCACTTTTATGGACTTGATGAATAGAGTATTAAGACAACACCTTGATATATTCATGATTATGTTCATCGATAATATTTTGGTGTACTTTAAAGATGAGGAAGAGTATGCCGATCATCTCCGAATTTTTCTTCAGACCCTCAAAGATAAGGAGTTGTACGCCTAATTTTAAAAATGTGAGTTCTGGCTTAAATATGTTTCATTCTTGAGCCATGTTGTCTCTGGTGATAGTATATGAGTGGATATGCAGAAGATTGAGGTAGTTATGAACTGGCCTAGACCCACCTCTCCGACTGACAGAAGGAGTTTTCTGGGATGGTTGGTAATTACCGCAGTTTGTTTAAGGGATTCCCTTTTTAATCCCTGCCATTGACTAAGATGACTCAAAATAAAGCTAAGTTTCAGTGGTCTAACGAGTGTGAGAGGGGTTTTTAGGAATTGAAATCCAGATTATTGATTGCATCATTATTCACTCTACCTGAAGGGTCTAATGATTTTGTGATCTATTATGATGCTTCTAGATTGGGATTGGGATTCGTACTGATGCAAAGAGGTAAGGTCATAGCCAATGCTTCCAGATAACTTAGGAAACATGTGTGGAACTATCTAACTCATGACTTAGAATTTGTTGCGGTGTTGTTTGCACTCAAGATTTTGCGACACTATTCACATGGATCTATGTTGATGTATTCACAAACCCTAAGAGCTTGCAAATTGTATTTACCCTAAAAGAGCTTAACTTGAGGCATAAGAGATGGCTTGAGTTGCTCAAGGACTATGACATGAGAATCCTCTACCATCCGAGTAAAGCTAATGTAGTTGTTAATGCTCCTAGCAAGTTGTCCATGGAAAGCATTGCTCATGCGGAAAAAGAAAAGAAAGATTTAGCCAAAGAGGTTTTTCGACTAGCACATTGGGAGTTAAACTAAATGAATCGGGTGAAGGAGGAGTTCTTGTGCATAATGGTTTTGCATCATCTCTAGTTGTAGAGGTGAAGGAGAAACATGATCAAGATCCTATTTTATTACAATTGAAGGCTGATGTGCATAAACAGAAGGTTATGGCTTTCACCAAAGGGGGAGATGGAGTATTGAGGTATCAAGGCAGATTTGTGTGCTCTAGATATTGATGGTGTTCGAAAGAGAATCATGGCAGGGGCCCATAAGTTCAGATATTCCATCTATATAGGGTGTTCCAAAATGTATCATGACATGAGAGAAGTCTACTAGTGGAGTGGAATGAAGAAAGACGTTGCTGAGTTTGTCTCCAAGTGCCCCAATTGCCAACAAGTTAAAGTTGAGCACCAAAGGCCATGCGGAATAGCTCAAAATTTTGAGACTCCAGAGTGAATATGAGAGGTGACTAACATGGACTTTGTCAAGGCTTACCAAGGTCCCGCAGATAACATGATTCAATTTGGGTGATAGTTGACCAGATGATAAAATCTGCACACTTCTTAGCGGTGAAGGCAACAGACACTGCAGAGAATTATGCCCGATCATACATAAGGTATATTTTTAGATTGGATAGAGTTCATTTGGGCATCATATCAGATGAAGGACCTAATTTCACTACCTAATATTTTAAAGTCCATTCAGAAGGGTCTAGGTTCAAAGGTGAACCTTAGTACTGCTTTTCACACTCAGATTGATGGTCAGGTAGAGCGAATGATACAGACTTTGGAGGATATGTTGAGGGCTTGCATCATTGACTTCAAAGGTAATTGAGATGACCACTTACCCCTGATTGAGTTTGCCTATAACAACAACTTTCATTCAAGCATCCAAATAGCTCCTTACGAGTCCCTCTATGGGAGGAGATATAGATTGCAAATTGGATGGTTAGGGATAAGTAAAGCAGGGTTGATTGGGCCAGACTTGGTTCACAAAGCTATGGAGAAGGTAAGATCATCCAAGAGATATTGAGAGCTGCACAAAGCCGCCAAAAGTCCTATATTGATCTTAGGAAAAGAGACCTAGAGTTTGAAGTGAATGATTTGGTGTACGTGAAGTGTCACCCATAAAGGATGTAATGAGATTCGGGAAGAAGGGAAAGTTGAGTACTCGATACATTGGTCCGTCCCAAATTGTGAAGGGAGTGGGAAACATAGTTTATGAGTTGGAGCTACCACCAGAGTTGGTAGCCATCCATCTAGTCTTCCACATTTCTATGCTTAAGAATTGTTTGGGAGAACCGTGCTTGGTTGTGCTGGTTTAAAGCATTGGAGTGAAGGATAGTTGAGTTATTAAGAGTTCCCAATCAAAATCATTGATCATCAAGTTCGCAAGTTGAGAATCAAAGAGGTTGCATCTGTATAGGTGTTGTGGAGAAGTTAATCTGTTAAAGAGGCTACATGGGAAACTAAAGAGGATATGAAGGCTAGATACACTCACCTATTAGTGCCTTCTAATGATGAAATTGATGATAACAATTCATGTCTACCCTCTGAGTTACTTTTCTATTATTGAGTTAAGTTCCTATCTCTGAGTTGAGGTTGTTCTTGACTCTATGAGTATTTGAGCATGCATGTCCTTAATTTTATTTGTTCCTAATGATGATGTTACAGGTATTCTTTCAATTCTAAATCTAAGTTGAGATTGATTTTTGAAGTATGAGTATTTGAATATTTGAGTATTTTAGTTACTTCTTTATATTTCGCCTAGTTACTCATCATTCGAGGACAAATGATCCCAAGGGGGATATATTGTGAAATCCCATAACTCTATCCTCACGTGTACCTATATTTCAAGCCTCATTCTTATATACGAGAAGTGAATAAGGGTCATAAAGGACCTCTAGTACTTAGTCGAGTTCAAAACGTTGCTATAAATTGAGTTTCTAGTGCTAGGTTATGTAAGAGTAAACTTTAAATGATCATAACTCCTATCACACAATGAATTAGATGTCCCATGACCTGTCTAATGAAAGCCCTTTGAATTAGCTTTCCAATGCCACTATTTTCACCTTATGCAGAGTTCGGAGCAAAAGGTTATGACCATTTTACTGGAGACTACAATCTATAGTGTTGTTCTACGAAACATCTTTATGGGCCATAAATTGAAGTATAGCCCATCTGCTAATTCATGGAAAAAGTTCTTGAAACTTCAATTCTTGGTCCCAGACATTATAAACCCATCTACGGGTCATAGAACCTTCTACAGGTCATAAAATGGGGTCGTAAAGGTGAACCATAGATCCCAAAATTAGGCCAAAACATTACAGAAGGGTCTCTATGGGCCGTAAATGGGTCCATAGATGACTTTTGGTAGATTTTCAAGAAAGGTTATTTTGGTTTTTTCTCACCCTTTCAAAGCCTAGGGTTGACTTTTTTACACCTAGATAAAGACCTAAACATGTCAGTTTAACATTTTTATGCTAAAACACTCTCTCAAAACGTGGAAGCAAAGTTAGAAGAGAGAAAATGGCTAGGGTTTGAAGGAAAATTTGGGAATTCTTCCAAGATACTTCAAGGTTTAAAACTTCCAAGTATGTAAGGCAAGGCTAACCATAACATTGTTTCTGTTCTTCCATATGCCCTAAAACCCAGACTAATGGTGATGTGAGTAAATAGAGTCTCCCATAAATGTTTCTTGAAGGTCTTTTCTTAAAATCTGATGTATTCCTATAAAATCTTACACGAATTACAATTTTTATGATTTACTTACTTGAATTTCATGACTTTACCTTACTTCTTGAACCCTAGCATGATTTCTTATTATTTTCACATTTTTTACTTACATGAGCATGCTTGAGAGTAATTTGAGCATGAAAAGTCAATAGAATCCTTGAATGTTTTAATTATACATTTGTTCCCATAAATGCTATGAGATAGAACGGTGCATGATTGAGCCCTAATGAGTCAAGAAATAAACGTAAAAATAATGTAACCAAAGGGTTGGTAGTTGATGTGATGAGTTGAGTTGATTAATGTTCAATGAGACTAGATGAATGAGTTAACCATAAAGTTGATGTTTTATGAGCATATTGAGTCTTGGGAGGAGTATTGAGCACTGAATTGAGTAAGAGTAAGTCCAACACAAACTCAATAAATGTGCAGCCAGCGTAGGAGAGGATGACCATAAACTCAGATGTTTCCTGTTGTCCCAAAATAAGGACATGATGTTACTGATTTTGGATCCACTGATGGGATGTCCTATGCCCAGAAAAGGTATTAGATTGATGTGGCAATGACATCACTTTGTTGAATCATCATCGACTCATAGGTGATGGTTGTCATTTAAAGAAACTCCTAAATAGGCCTTGATAGTACTTTGAGTGGATAGGACGTAGATGATGAATGAGTAGTCATTGTCTAAATTGCATTCTTTAGACTCCTGTTGTGATTATTAAGTTACCGATTTCTTGAGTTGAGCTAATTAAGTTGATGTTATCCTTATTTTATATGTTTCTTTTTGGCCATGTTACATGCTCATACATTCTATGTACTAACGTCTAATTGGGCCTACATCTTTCATGATACAAAGACAGGTACTAGAGGTCATAACCAAGTGCCCTGTTTCGAAGGACATCTTATTTCTTTTCTAGCTTTGAGTTTAGAATTATTTCATTTTACTTAATGAAAGCCATGGTTCTATCATTGACACCATTAGTCTGATGTTTTAGAGGATTTGTAGACTAGACCTTTGAGTTGTGATTGGATGTTATGTTGGCTAGTTTTCTTTCATACTAGTCATGTTTAGTTTATGGATGAGATGATTAGCCTTTGGCCTTTATTTATAGATTGCCATTTCCTATCATTGCAGACTCTTATATAGTAATGTCTTTTTCTTATATAATGCAATTGAATGAATATGATGAGGCCGAGTGGTTCGTTTGAGGGCTAGCGATAGTCTCTGAGTGCCGGCCATGCCAAGCGTATCCTCACAAGGCATGACATGAGCAACTTCCCTATACCTATAAAATACTCTCCTGGACTTGATTTTACTCGAAAACATTATGGGGGTTGACTCGAAACTCATCCATACGAAAAATTGGAGTTCAAGTGGACTCGAGTGGTGTCATTAAGTCTCAGATAAGACCTTCCAACTCAGATGTGTCATGCAAGATAGACAAGAAAAATATATTAGGACACTATACACTTTAGCAAAATGAGAATAAAAAGAATTACACATAATCAAAACGTAACATAGCATGCTCTAAAGTAATCTCTTTTGCTTTTCAGGTAATCAAATATAAAATGTCAATATCTCATATAATATCCTAAAAGATTGAATTATTGCAGACCTGTTTGTGTAGTGGACTGGGACTTAATGCTTTCAGTCCTAGATCTACTCACTAAATCTGATCCATTGTGGATTCCAAATACAACTATTTATAGAGAAAAATTAGAGTTCTTGATTTATTGAGAGGGAATCCCAATTTCAAATCCAAAAAGAAAAGCCTTCAAATCTGAACGTTTTGCAACATCTAGCAGACCTCACATGATGCTAGTAAAAAATAATAAATAAATTGGGGTGACCAAATCTGCAATGGCCGGTAAAGGACATATATTATGTCAAAGATGGATAGCTGATGGAAAGTGAGGTTTTTTCCTTAGGTTTTGACTATGATAGAAGTTGGGCTGAAAAATAAATCTAGTAATTTAGACAACCATTTAAGAGGACTATCAATTTTGACCAATCATTTGAGTTTAATTTATGAGGACTCATAGGAGCATTCAGTTCTATCAACACTATCATCATGCTCCTATGACAATCACAATCAACATTTATCAAGTCTTTAGATTCAGTCCTTACATATACTTTTTAAATTTTAATTGAAATATAATTAGGGTTTATAAAATCATAGGCATTTGTTCAAGAAATAAGTTTATAGAAATTCTCAATTATATAATATAAGTAAAATAGGTTAAACTTTAAAGAAGCTATGTAACACCATTGAAAATTACCAAAATACCCCTAGAAGGTAATCATGCGTATAACGCATATTTCCAATCTTGGATGAAAAACTCAAGACTGGATTTACGATCAGTACGAAAAAGTGGGTGGGAAAGTGGCATCGACCCGATTTTAGAGTTACTGGTTGAAAAATAATTTTTCATAATAAAATGCAAACTAGTGAGGGTGCGTGATGGCTTTGCACCAACACTTAGCTTTGCTTCAAACATTTTTTACGATATTTTGGAGGATTTTCAATGAAAAATACTGAAAAAATATGCGGTCTGTGTCACGGACCCCGCGTACCAAAATTATCTTTTTTTCAAACTTCATGAGGGGCATTCTAGACCTTTTCAAACACCTCCTAGACTTAATATATGACTAAAATAGGTCATTTTAAGCATAAAAAGGCTTCACAACCCATTCTTAAGCTATTCTAAGTCTCTGAAAAAGATCTAGGGCTAAAAGATAATAGTGAAGAGCGAGGAGTTGAAGATTTTAAGTCAAATTCGCGCCAAATTGATTGTCTACCTTCATTCCAGGTATGTAAGACTAAACTTAAAGCATGAGATTGTACTCTTATGAGTCCCATAGATGACCTTAGATGAGAGTTGAAAGTTTCTGAGTCTACACCCATGATTTCTTGAAGTATTATCTTGAATTAAGTTTCTACAATATTAATGAGCTCCTGTATATGATCTTCTTGAAGTTGAGTAATTGTTTTGATATGTGTTCCTGTCTTCATTCACATGAACCCTAATTTGATACCATGGCTATTTTTATGCTTTATTCTGAAAAACTGAGATTTGATAGTCATATTGAGCATGCTAATCTCGATAATTTCTTTAGCACATTTTACTGGATTTCATTAATGTAACTTTTGAACATGAATATTAATTTGGGAAAGAAGTTTTGATGGAATGCAGAGATTATTTTTGAAACATGAGTATTTCTTTTAGAAAACACTTGACATTCTAATGAGTTTGATTTGGATTGAGCATTGAGTCTAAAAGATATTTCGAGTACATGCTGATAATAATGTAAATATACTTCTGTAATACTTTCATTGATAGATGATGATGATAGATGATATGAGTCTTAAAGAAGATATATTGATAGAAAATTGTGCATGTTTTACTATTGGGAGCATTATTGAATACCAAATTGGGTGAGGAGTGTCACTCCAGTATTGCATTTGCCAGCGTAGGATAGTTGTGTAGCACATTCTGGTGACTATTATCTCAATAGTTGGATAATTCTCACTGGATCCAAGTGAGAGAGATAGACAGACTACGTCCTTTACCGTGGCAAATTTAGGACAGGCGTGGCAATGATGCCAATTCGTTATGTCCCACCTAACTCAAAGGTGGCGCGATAGGATAAATGTCGGTTAAGAGAAACTATGAAGAAACATTGATTGAGTATGAAATTTCTGATGGAGTCATTCATTCTTTTCAAAGGTATATTTGAAAGAGCATGATCTACTTTAAACTTGCATATTTTACTGAATTGAGATGAGTTGAATCTTTTGAGTTGAGTTGATGTTATTTCAATACTATTCTACCTGTTTCGATTTCATTCAACTATTTTACATACCAATCCATTCCACGTACTAATATCCCCCTCTAGGACTATATCGTTTCATGATGTAGATATATGGGGCCGGGATCATCAGTAGGCGCATCTTTGAGGATCATTGGACGTTCAGCGGATTGGTGAGCCTCCCTTACCTCAGAGGATTCATATATTATTTTCATCTTGCTTTAAAGTTAGTTATTGATTTGCTTTCATTTTAATTGAGGTAGCCATGGGTCTGTCATTGGTCCCATCTACTAGTGATAGAGGCTTCATAGACTAGAGTCAGATTGTTGATTGATAAACCTATGAGCTAGTTTCTTTTCTACTAGCCTTTGTCATAGTATTATTTTGAGATTTGAAGAGGCCTTTTACTTCCCTTTTGTTCTTCTGCCGATTAGCAAAATGTATGAATAAATGAATGTGATGAGGCCAAGTGGTTCACTTGGGGAGTAGCAATAGTCTCTGAGTGCTGGTTATGTCTAGGGTACCCTCCCGGGATGTGACAAATTTTGTATCAGAGAGAGTTCAAGAGTCCTAGGGAGTCTATGAAGCCATGTCTAGTAGAATCCTTATTATTGATGTGAAGAGCTCCACATCCATAATTTGAAGGCCATAGGACATTAAGGAGTTGTTTCCCTTCTTTTAGTTTCTAAGTTCGTGCAATAGAGTCAAAACCTGTAAGAGTTCTTTTCAAAATCGTGCTATACATGTTGCAGACTATGTCTTCTAAATGTACCGTGGATGTGAAGGATACCATCAGCATCGAGGAGTTTTAGCCTACTACTCAACTTGTCGTGCATAATCAATGGGTAGAAGAGGACAAGGAGAGTAAGATGGTGGAAGCTTAGGGAAAGTAGGGAAGTAGGGTTCCCCCGTCTGCAGAGACCTTGGGAGTATATGCCACCCCCAATGACTACAAACATGTCCAATAGTAGATATAATCTGAAGCCGAGGAGAAATCAACCCTACAAGGTTCGGAACCCTTCATCCCAAGGAAGTGTGGCTCGAGGCCATAATGGAAAGCCACCACGTAGAATGTGTGGCAAACTTCATTTGGGGCAGTGTTGGTTGGGCATCGACGACTGCTTCAAGTGTGTACAAGACGGTCACTTTAAGAGGGATTGTCCAAAGTGGCCTAACCAAGCTCAACTCGCTCTATCTACACCATCAGTTAGAGGAAATCAGAGAGGTGCTACTTCTAGCCTAATCGAGGCCAAAGACCAGCTGTGTGCCGCAATAGTTACCATGCTCATAGAAACACTCTAGGATGTTAAGGTCCTGTAAAACCATGAGTAGAGTCATTACCCCTGAACTAGAAAGATGATGAGGGAGAGGAGGAAACAGGGTAGTGGGAGTGCTGATTTATTGATGCTTGTAGTTAGAGAAATGTATCCATTAGGTAACTAGTGAAGGGATGAGTTGCTGGCCATAAGTTTGATGAAAGAGTCGAAAGTACCCTATGATTGTCATGATGAGATGAGGTATAGAAAGAGAGAGAGAGAGAGAAAGAGAGAGAGTTAGTATCAGAATGTGTTAGAGCATGCCCAAAATAGAAAGAAATGTATCCTAATGGGTTGTGTTATTCCTACTATTGAGGGTGAAGTGTAAATCTTGAATAGGCAAAAAGATTGTTTTAATGTGATAGACCTAACTTAGGCTAATGATTACGGGTGAGAGTTCATCGGACTCATCAAGCTATGTGCTTAGTCAAATAAGGAGATACGACTGAATAGGTGAGTGGTACTGAGTTGTGAGGGAGGGATGTGTTGATTTAATACTCGCTATGAGATTTTTGTGGGATTATGTTCCCTAAATATTTATCTAATAGTTGTAAGTTAGCGTTAAATAGGTGTACGATAGTTGCACATGTTAGTACTAGACCCTGAGCTTAAATTCTGAGGAGTAGTACGAAAGAGGGGATAGTATCATGAGAGTGATGGTATTAGTTGGAGATTTTCGCTAAGAGACTTGCCATATGGTATGGAGATGTTAGTTTGTAAAGAAAGTGATGCTATGGGTAGGGTACAAGATACCCTTAGGTGAGACTAGCTCAACGAGGATAGCTTAATAGATAAGAAGAGACTTGAGAAGAGTATCCATAATTGTGTGAAGATATGTGCACCTCTAAGTTATGATTTCCATAAGAATCTAGGTAATACTTTTGAGTTCAATGTGAAGTAAGTTGAGGTAGGCATTCTGTGTCATCCCGAGCAACTAGGTTGATTGGGGGTTTTATGCATAGTGATGAGGAGTTTTCCATTACAGTCTAAGTCGTATACAGATAGGTTTATGAGAACATAGAAGTGGAGTGTTAGCAGACAAAAGAAGAGGTTAGATTGTAAGAGCATGAGAAGTGGTTAAGTACATCATAAGAATAGCAAATATAGAGAGGTTCCCATAGAGACAGGAAAGGAGTTAAGAGTGATATTAATGAAAAGAGTCAGAGTTGCTATTTATATGTGCGCGACTATAACAGAAGAGTTTATGATGTTCTTGTGGGTAGTAATTCCTTGACCGAGTGGAAGTATATACTTACAACCTAGTATGGGAAATTGATTCCCAACTTTAGAGAGAGGACCTTGAGACCTAAGGGGGAGATGACGAAGTGGTAAGCCGAAGTAAACCTTGAGTATGATGGAGATGGGTTGTTCGAGATGAGATATCAGTTCTTGTCATATCATACTTTCCTTATTCTTCTGTTGAGGCGATACTCTCTTCACGTTTTGTATGCAACTGTCATGTCTGAGGTCTATTCCCATATACCACATATTGATTGTTACTCGAGTTGGGAGGATGAAAAGTGATTAAGTCATTCATTAATTTTGGTCTTACCCTATTGATCTGAGTGCTTCCACTCCTATGTTAAATGAGATGTGACCCGAGTTTCATACTATGTATAGTTATGTGAACTTAGAATGAATCTTCATAGACGAGAGATATAGTAATGTATGAATGTTCTCAGATAAGATTCCTCAATTGAATTGTGCTAATGATCTTTCATTCCAAGCCCTTTGAGTAATCCACCTTTCCAGTCTTGATAGAAGTATTGATGATAGTAGACGAGTTATGGGTGATAGGAGAGAATAAGTGCCCCTGAATTGTGATAATGGGGTTAAGTTCCTATCCTTGAGTTGATGTTCCTTTTGAGACTCTACGTACTTGAGTATGCAAGTTCTTGATAGTATTCATTCCTAATAATGATGTTGATGAAGTTTAGACCCTAAATATTGCATTCGAAGTCTATCCTTGAGAGTGTGTGTTCGAGAGTCTGAGTAATTGAATTATGATGATATTCGTGCTTATTTTGCATGGAGAGGCAATAGATTGAGGTTTCAAAAAAGGGAGAGATGGTGAGTCCCCCAACTCCAAATAGTGATACTGATAGTAGCAGACTGAGGATGAGAGTAGATGAGGAGGTGTGAGTGTATCCTTAACATGATATTAGTGTTAAACTTGTGTTATGTAGGGATAGAGATAGGTAGTAGGAGAGAGATGAGATCCTATAATGTGCAATAGATAGGTAAGAGTAGGTAGGTGTGACTTTGATTGAGAGTTCATTGAATGGTAGAGGTAGAAGTGTTAAGTAGGCTTGAAGATTCGAAGACATCGTTGAAGTGTTTAGAGTGATAGACTTGAATTCGTGGTTGTTGTTATGCGAATATTGATGATAGACTAGTGAATACTTTGTACTAAGGGTTTGAGGAAGAGTAGCGAGGTAGTGAAGAAGACTAGTGCTCTTTTAATGAAGACCTTGTGGGAGTTTAGAGTCGAATTTGGAGGATTAGCTTTGTAGGAATATGATCTTCTTGTGAATAAAACCTTGAGGCTTAAAAGTAGGCCTTTTGAATGGGAGGGGAGGAGTTGGTTAGATGGAAATTTGAGTAAGAGCTATAAGCTTAAGTTTAGGGAGTAGAGTGCCATGAAAAGAAATATAATTGAGACGAGGTGTGTAGCTTGAGGGTTGTACAAAGAGTTTTATGTAGCGATGGTCCCATCCTCTATTAGAGTTGATGGCTTCCTTCCTGAGTCTGAAATGTTGGTTGTAGAGGTGTTTAAACATTTTGAATTGATTGAGTTTTGACATTTCATTCGTGCTTGATGGTGAAAATGTCTAAGAGAATATCTCTACTCTTGATTCGAACTAATTGGTCTATTCTGAGTGACGTGTGACTATCTAGACTGGTTAAGTGAGTATCGAGAGGTGTTTTCAATTGATATTTTTGCCTCGATGTCCATCCCCACTCATTATTCGAGGACGAATGATCCCAAAGGGGAGATAATGTAACACCCTTGAAAATTATCAAAATGCCCCTAGAAGGTAATCATGCGCATAATGCATCTTCCTAAGATCGGATGGAATATCCAAACGGAATTTTCGATTAGCACAAAAAATTAGGTAAGGAAGTGGCCTCGAACAGATTTTAGAGCAACCGGATCAAAAAAATAATTTTTCGTAATAAAATGCGAACCAGTGAGGGTATGCGATATCTGTGCGATATGGAACCATTGCGGACCAAAATTTACTTTTGTTACAAATATTTTCTATGGCATTTTAGAGGATTTTCAACAAAAAATACCAAAAAAATACGCGGTCCGCATCACAGACCCCGTGTCCCAAAAATTGACTTTTTGTTGAACTTCGTGAGGGGCATCCTAGACCTTTCCAAACCCCTCCTATACTTAATATTACCAGAATAGGTCATTTTAACCATGAAAAGAGTTTGAAAACCATCCTTAAGACATTCTAAATCTCTAAAAATACTGAGGGCTAAAAGAGAAGAGAGAAGAGCCAGGAGTTGAAGATTTCAAGTCGAATTCGTTCCAAATTGATTGTCTACCTTCATTCCAGGTATGTAAGGCTAAACTTAAAGTATGGGATTATTCTCCCATGTGTCCCATAGATGGTCTTAGATGAGAGTTGAAAGTTTTTGAGTCTACACCTATGATTTGTTGAAGTATTATCTTGAATTATTTCTTGAAGTAAGTTTCTACAATATTAATGAGCTCTGGCATATGATCTGCTTGAAGTTGAGTAATTGTTCGAACATGTGTTCATGTCTTCATTCACATGAACCCTAATTGGAGACCATGTTTGTTTTTATGCTTTATTTTTAAAAATTAAGACTTGATAGTCACAATGAGCTTGCTAATCCCGATAATTTCTTTAGCACATTTTACTAGATTTCATGAATGTAACTTTTACACATGAATAGTGATTCGGGAAAGAAGTTTTGATGGCATGCAGAGATTATTTTTGAAATAGGAGCATTTCTTTTAGAAAATACTTGACATCCTATAAAGTTTGAATTGGATTGAGCATCGAGTTTAAAAGATATTTTGAGTACACGATGATAACGATGTAAGTATATTTTTTGTAATAATTTCATTGATAGATGACAGTGATAGATGATATGAGTCTTAAAGAAGATATATTGATAGATAAGTGTGCCTGTTTTAGTCTTAGGAGCATTATTGAATACAGAGTTGGGTGAGGAGTGTCACCCCAGAACTGCGTTTGCCAGCATAGGATAGTCGTGCAGCACGTTCTGGTGACTCTTATCCCAATAGTTGGACAATTCTCATTGGATCCAAGTGAGAGAGAGAGGTAGACAGACTACGTCCATTTACCGTGGCAAGTTTAGTATGGGTGTGGCAACGATGCCAATTCATTGTGCCCCACCTACCTCAAAGGTGCTGCGATAGGATAGAAGTCGGTTAAGAGAAACTTCGAAGCAACATTGATTGAGTATGAGATTTCTAATGGAGTCGTTCTTTTTTTCCAAAGTTATATTCCAAAGAGCATGATTTACTTTAAACTTCCATATTTTACTAAATTAAGATGAGTTGAATCTTTTGAGTTGAGTTGATATTATTTCCATACTATTCTACTTGTTTTGGTTTTATTCATATATTTTACATACCAGTACATTCCACATATTGATGTCCCCCTCTGGGAATGCATCGTTTCATAATGTAGATATACAGGGCCAGGATCATTAGCAGGCGTATCGTTGAGGATTATTGGACCTTCAGTGCATTGATGAGCCTACCTTACCTTGGAGGATTCATATGTTATTTTCGTATTGCTTTAGAGTTCGTTATTGATTAGCTTTTATCTTGATTGATGTAGCCATGGGTCTGTTATTGGCCCCACCTACTAGTGATAGATGCTTCGTAGACTAGAGTCGGATTGTTGATTAATAAGACTATGAGCTAGTTTCTTTTCTACTAGTCTTTATCACAGTATTTATTTTGAGATTTGAAGAGATGAGCCCTTTTACTACTTTTTTGTTCTTCCGCTGATTATTAGAATGTATGGATGAATAAATGTGATGAGGCCAAGTAGTTCGCTTGGGGACTAGCAATAGTCTCTGAGTGCCAGTTACGTCTAGGGTTCCCTCCCGGGGCGTGACAAGCTTTCAAGAAATTATAATCATAAGGACTTCAATTTCGTAACAGTTCATCCTATCACATTTATGGGGAACATAGAAGAACAAGATATATACTTTAGTTTAGCCTCACATACCTGGGATGAAGATAGACAATCAGTCTTGCAAGAGTTTGACTTGAATTCCTGAACCCTACCCTTTTCTCCTTTCTTTAGCCCCATGTCTTCAATTAATTTAGTGTGAAAGACATATAAGAGTTTAGGAAGTCTTTTAAGGTTGAAATGACCTATACCTATCATGGATTAAGCGTAGGAGGGGTGGGTAAAAGTCCTGAATGCCCCTCATTAAAATTTTAGCTGATAGGAAAAATTTGAACTATGATGCAGCAGGTTCGAGTTGTAGACTTGCTTCACATTAGTTCATTTTTTTTTTACACAGCACATTAGTCACACTCATCGAATGAGTTTGAAGTAAAGTGTGACAATAACCCATTTTGGAGCATCTCAAAAAATTGCATTATGCCCCAAAATTGCATTTTATTGCAAATTGCATTGCATTTTATTCCCTGAAATTGCACTTTTACGCGCACTTTATTGGAAATTGCATTATGCCCCGAAAAACTATCTTTTGCTCCGGTTGGTCCAAAATTCAACCGAGACATCTTTTCCATTCAATGTTTCGTGTTAATCATGATTCTGCCTCGAATTTTCCAAAAGAAATTAGTGATGATGCATTATGCAAGCAATCTCTTATCTAGGGGTATTTTGGTAAATTACTGGGTGTAACAACATACTTTTCTTAATTGTTCTTTTTAAATCTTTTGGCTTTAGATTTCATTTCGCAAGTTTAAAACAAATGAAATTTTTTCTTCAAAATAACTAAAGATTGAAAAGAGATTGATACACACATTTGGTATGATCTCACTCGAGCTTTTAATATATATGTATGAATTAATAAATTTTACTTTGACAAAAAAATTATGTTATTTAGGGTTTATATTAAAAAGTTGTACTCTTACGAAGTAGTTTTGACTTTATTAGAATTTAAATTTAAGCAATAAGTATTAACTTTAGATGTATTTGATTTCATAAATTATTATGATATGTAATTGATAGTTTAATTATGTATATCTGGGCTTTTGCACATTTATACATTTACTTTTTTCAATTGTATTTTCAGTTGTTTTTCAATATGTTCTGAGAATGAATTCATTTATCAAATGACGTATCTTTTAATTAAACAATGCTCAAAATAATAGAAATAAACAAAATCATGTCACAAGCGATTAAAAAATTATAGAAATAATGATGCTAAATAATGCAGATTACAACAAAACTACAAATAAGGACAATAATAAAACACATTTTATTTATTGTATTTAGAATTTTAAATGATAAGTTGCTTTGATTTTTTATTATTAAAAGTCATAACAAGGCACACTCTAAATTTTATAAAGAACAGTAAAAAGAAAAAAAGATTAAATTAGGGGAAAATGCAAAAGAAAGAGACAATATCCCAAATTTTGTAACAGTAGGAGTTTTCATAACAAGTTTTTATTTGCTGTTTCTTCACTTTTTCGTAATTATAGTAATTTTTATTCCTCTCTCTTGACACCATACTAGCCCCCTGTTCCCTCCCTCCCTCCTCTCTCCCCCCCAAATAAAATTCTAGTAGTTATAAAATTCAAAGATATACTTTTAAAAAATGTTACTATTTAAACCAAACACTAAGATAGAAAAAAATTTAAATTAACATTAAAAAGTGAATTTACTACCTATGCAAAGACAAGGATAAAATGTTTAAAAATTAAAGTTTAAATTTAATTTTAATACTTGCAGTTTTTGAGATGGTTATATCTTCTCCACTGTACCTTAATTATATATAGAAAAAATAATAAATTTAAAAAAAGAGATTAATTAATATAAATCAATTTCAAAGCTTCTTCTTTGTTTTTTCTTTTCTTTTTGGAAGTTATGTGCCGAAGAAATGATGCTAAAATTTTAATGACTCTCCCATTCTCTGAAAACTAAGGAAGTATATCAAGATTCTGGCGGCCCCAGTCTAATTCTTCCAATCGATCCCATTTTACTGGTTGAAATCCACATTGATTCTAGCGACGTCAGTCGGGTATGCCATAATTTAGAAGGTGGCTTCTTCAATCCTGACGACAAAATCCTCGGCGATGTTAGTTGATTACACCATATATAGAAAGCGGCTTCTTCAATCCTAGCGACAAAGCCCTAGTTCCAGATCTTCAACCCATTGGCGACAGCGAGATCTCTCTTTGTCTTTGTCTGCGACTCCGGCGAGATTTTGTGTCAGTGAAGTTCTTTTGTGGCGACACCTTAGATTTGAATATAGGATTTGATCAATCTCTTTTCTCTCTCTAAATAAGGACATCTCTTTTATTGGATTTTTTGGGGATTTTTGGTTCTTTGGAAATCAGCGTCTCTGGCGTCCAACAATTTCCAAATTCTGATGATGTCATTTCCAAGAAAGAAATTGAATTCTAGGATAGGATTATTTCTCTAGTGCCCTTTAGGCTTGTCAGGAAACTCCCATTGCTCCACCGACGCATTCAACCATTTTCCAGTCAGAGTCTTTCAAGCTACTAATATTACTTAGGTGATATCCTCCATTTTCTCCTTCTTTCTTGTTAAAACTTCTTGTTCCAGTCAGATTCTTCGTTTCTCTATTTGTATTTCTTGTTTTGGTCAGATTCTTTCTTGTTCAAACTTTCTAATCTGGTTTGCCATTTGCTTGTTGTTTCTTGTTTTTTCTTTGCAATATTTCTTGCCTAACATTTCTTGCCTAGAATAGAATTATTGCGATATTTCTTGTCAGCTTGTTACATTATCTTGTATGTATTTGATTTTTTTGTTGTATTTCTTATTTGTTACATATTGTGATTGTGGTTTGTTTGTTTTATATTGTGAGTATTGCTTCATTGTGATCCTCTTGTATTTTATAGGATTGTAAAATATAGTTTAGCTTTAATCGTTTTGTATTTTGTATTTTCTTAATCATTAATCCTTAGTCACGGAAGCAAAATAAACAACAATAAGAGAGTATAAACAAGGATGAAAGGACTAAGGGAAGTCTCTAAAAGCATAAATCATAAAAGAGTCAAAGCTCAAGCATAATTACATCATTAGTTCCAACAACAACTCTAAGCATAGACTTGAGCGGGGCCCAAGACACTTTCCGGGCTCACCCTCATAGTATAATGAGTTCAACAATAAGAAAGGACAAAGGAAAGAATAGCATAGCTAATGTCCCTGAACTTTGAGAACTCACCAATAGCTTATCTTCAAGATGACCAACTAGCTACGAGGAGGATGATCGTGAGAAGCTGCGGTTCCTACATGGTAACATCATGTAGACATAGAGTATGCGTTAGTAAGTTTGAAAGTACTAAGTATGTAGGATGCAATGCAACAAGGGATAAGAAACATAGGCAAAATGCATAAACATAGATAATGGATAGTGTAATAACAATATGACGTGCATGATCAATGCTTGAATTAAAACATGCTTGAATGAAACATATTACATGTGTAGGAAGATATCATCATCATAGTCCATGCATCTAATACTTGGAGTCCAAGGCCTTGCACCCCCTTGGAAGGTGATTGAAGTATCTACCCATCAATTGGTAGTACGGGCCTAGCATCCCTAACAAGGTGGTCAAGGTATATACCCCTCAACATGGTCGTACGGGCCTAGCACCCCCTGACAAGGTGGGCAAGGTATATACCCCTCAACATGGTAGTACGGCCCTAGCACCCCCCAACAAGGTGATTGAGGCATAGCACCCCCTCAACAAGGTGCTATCACCTTCAACACTATCGATATTTTTCATGAAATCAACACATACATGCATTTCTTTCTTTATCATAAAGTCACGTAACTCATAAGCCATACAATAGACCTTCATCAACTCAAGAATCCTTAATCAGATATTTTATCAAACATTTGGCGAGTGTGTAATGCTAATTCAAAATCATGCAATTCAAGAGTAAAATCATATAGGAAAACTTAGTGTAAATCCACTCGCAACACTTGGTCAAACCCTCATGCAAGATACATTAAAACCCCTCATAAAATCTTATCATAGAACGTAGATTTATAACTCTAAACATGATTAAACAGTCCATATTTCATGAACCCCCAATATAGTTTATAATCAAGTTCATAATAAACAATACCCATGAGTAAATCAACTTAGAAACGAGCAATTTGCCTAAAAAGGAAGGTTGGATAGCATGGGTGAAAGGACCCAATGGTTGAAACCCACATGCTTCAAATTTGGAGATTTCCTTGATGAAAATTTGAATGAGAACTTGACGCTTGAATGAATTTTTTGAGATCTAGAATGAGTTTGGGGCGCTTAATTTTTGGATGAAATATTTGGACAAGTGTTAGTGTCACACCCCTCCCTGGGGTCGTGACCGATGCCCGATAGGGACACGTAATCACCTAATAAGTCGATTTCCCTTCCAATCTTATTCTATGATTCTACTGAAATTTCGGCAGAGTCTCCTCTGTTTTACTGACTAACCTCACCTGCAGTAGCTCCCAGAATTTAAAGAAAACATGCACACACATAAGTATATATATATCCAAAAGAAAGCGGGCCGACAAGGTCACCGCTGCGGTCCTGCCGCCTAATAGAGTTCCAAACTAACACACTTACAATCTCAAACATGCACCCACTCGTGCCACAGACCTCTATACAACAAAAGACAACAT
>JAOTQR010111198.1:0-25981 GCA_025774065.1 Solanum ossicruentum | reverse complement strand
AACTCTCTCTACTGTGTTGTGAGAGGTATGACATTACTTCAATATATACAGAAGCTTGGGCTCTATACAAGGCAACAAAATATTTTTAATGATTCTGAAAATCCCTATAATTAAGGAATCCCTATAATTAAGGATTCTAACACTAAGCAAACATCTTCATCAAAGAATAATTCATCATATATTGGAGCCTTAGGAGGTTGGTGAGTCACCGCTTGAACACTTACTTGATTTTTTCTTTAATCTCCTTATTGACCTTAGCTTTCTCATTGTTGGTGTTTACCACACAAGAAGTCTTCATAGCACCTCTTTCTCTTTGATCCCATGCTCTATATGTATTCACCACTTGCTCTATCTTATCAGTGATAAATGGAAAAGGTTGATCAAGAAACATGCCTCCCATGATTGTGTCCGCACAAGCTTGACAATTATCATCAAGCGCCCGATAGGAAATTTCAATCAAGGCATCATCAACAATCTTGTGATCAGGAACCATTTGCAAACATTTGGTAAATCTCTCCCATGTGGTACTAATAGAGTCACTGGGCAATTACTCAAAATTATTTATTTCGTCTTTGAGCTTAAGCTTCTTTGACCTTGGAAAATATCTTTCTAGAAAAACTCTCTGAAGCTCTGCGCAACTTTTTATCGTACATTGAGGAAGCTCAGAAAAACACACAACTGCATTACCAGTTAGTGACAATGGGAACACTCGCAAACCAACTGTATTCACAAAAAGATTCTGTGTTCCCATGACACTTTTGCAAACAAAGACAATAATATAGAGATGACGATGGGGATCCTCTGAAGGTAACCCTGTGAACAAACCATGGTTTTGGAGCTTAAGCATTTACTCAAAATTATTTATTTCGTCTTTGAGCTTAAGCTTCTTTGACCTTGGAAAATATCTTTCTAGAAAAACTCTCTGAAGCTCTGCGCAACTTTTTATCGTACATTGAGGAAGCTCAGAAAAACACACAACTGCATTACCAGTTAGTGACAATGGGAACACTCGCAAACCAACTGTATTCACAAAAAGATTCTGTGTTCCCATGACACTTTTGCAAACAAAGACAATAATATAGAGATGACGATGGGGATCCTCTGAAGGTAACCCTGTGAACAAACCATGGTTTTGGAGCATTTGGAGTAATCCACTTGACACCGTTAAATTAGCGTCTGCTGGTAGTAGTGGTAATACCATAGGACCAGTAACATCCATGGCCATAGGGTTCAAGCGATATTGATTCCAACCATGAGTGGTTTCATTCAAATCTTTAAGTTGTGGCCTATTAACCCATGGTGGTGGATTCTCCTCTCTTCTGATATCATCATTATTCATATTCATTTCTTCCTCAACCGCAATATCTTCATTCACATGGGCCATTGTTCAAGTGATTCTATGGATATCCAAATTAATCGGAGCTAAGGGATTTCCCTGGCTCCTTGTATTGGGCATACAACGTAGTATACCCTGCAAATAAAACTAAACAACAAAAACAACAATAAAAGTAAAGTATAAGAGAATTTAGAAATTAACACTTGAACTAACTAATAGTGAAATCAAGTCAAGAATCTAGCTATATTCCTTGGCAACGACGCTATAATATTTGATGTTCATTCTCCAACGGTAACGTAGTCGCAGTCAACAATAAACCTAACCAAAGGTTAGGGTCGAATCCACAAATAATATGTGGCTTAATTAAGTTGATCCACTAACAATCATTTCAAGTATCCATCAATAGATTCTCTAAAATTGGGGGGGGGGGGTTTGAGATTCTAAATGAAGATCAAAAATAAACACTATGCTAAGTATGCAAGAAGACACTCAAATTGGGTGATATCTTGGGAATTGTGTTCCCTATCATTTATTGACTCAATTACCTTAGACAACATAACCTTAATTGGGAATTCGCATGCAGGATGATAACTTAGGTTCTTTCATCCCTCTTGTGAAGGTGAAAGTCAAATTTCACCATGGTGCTTGGTTGGCGACCATAGTGTGCCAATTAACCATTACCTGTAGTCCCAGTAACCTCCCCTTGATCAGGTTTGGTTGATTAGACGGGAACACATCAATCGAATCCTTTCATTTACTTCCTTTTTCTATTCATCACTACCTTGGTCGGGATTGTGATAGTAGGTGAGATTTGATTTTGGCCACCACCAAACAACCAGCAAAGTGAAGGGAAATAAACAAACATGCAAAGCCCCAATCAAAGAAATGCGCAAATTTCTATGTTATTTCAAGTCAACTATTCATAGTTCCCACAACGACAAGTTGTGGGTGCTTAGATACTCATGGATAAGGCAAAATCAACAACAATGAATATAAGAGAAATGGTTGAGAGATAATCCAAAATAATGAAGAACAAAGACGCCTTCAACTTGAAAACCATAAGCTTGGATTAATGGAAGATGAGTACAATCTGATTTTCAATCTCCCAAAATGGGTCTTCAAATTAAAAATTTAAATCTACACTAAACCTTAGAAATATTCTAGAGAGAATATTTAAAGTGTGGAATCTAAGATTCAAAGTTTGAAGCCTCTTTCTAAAACCCTATAATTAAGTATTTATACTATTTATAAATTCACCCAACAAATTAAATATAAAAGACAGCTGGCAGCAAGTAGGTCGCGCAGGTACGACTGTAGGGTGGCTTACAAGTCATAATCAGGGTCTCGTAGTTAGCACTTGGCATTTTGAACTTGATTGCTATGACACACTATTACGAGTCATTACTTGAGCTACGACTCGTATGCTCCTCTTATAGTCTAGATATTCAGTTCTTGGTAAAAATTGTTGGCTCACTGTTCCTTGCTACGAACCCCACCCACACGAGTCGTAATGAGACCTATGACTCATAGGGTGGTCTCATATGGCTGACCTTCACTTTGCAGCTTCTTAATTTTGCTCACTGCTTGAAGCTCTGAGGGCACCTTATGACTCATAGCTTGGGCTACGACTGTAGGGTGGCTTGTATGTCCTGTACTTCATCCAAATCTGTAATTTTCTCCCAAAATCATGCCAACTTGGATTTTCTGCACAACTAACACAAAAATACATAAAAATCATAAAAGGTCACATTAGGAACTTGTAAAATCCCTTGTTTATGCATAAGATATGTTGTATTTTGACAGTGTATCTGCTGCCTTGCACTCTCTCTTCACATATCTGCCCAACCCAGACATAAACTTTCTCATCCTCGCCCTCATATTCTGGACCATCTCTGGGGCATACCTAGATAGCTGAATGAACTTGAGGCTGTACTCTTTGATAGTTAGCCCCCTCTTGCTTTAGGTTCACAAACTCTTCGACCTTTACCTCCCTTAACTCTTGGGAAAAGAAGTGATCGAGGAAAGCACTCTCAAACTCATCCCACTCAATAGGCTTAGCATTCTCACCTCGACTATCTTCCTATTTGTTGTACCAGACGTTCGCCACATCCTTAAGCTGATAGGAGACAAGTAAAACTCCTTCAACCTCAGTCACATGAATAGCCCTTAGAACCTTCCACATCTCGTCGATGAAATTTTATGGGTCTTCCTCAACCTTTGACCCCGTGTAGACTGGTGGGTTCATCCTCAAAAAATATCTGAGCCGGGTTGCAGTAGTAGGCACTTGGGAACTAGAGCTAAGGGCTTATGGACCTCAGCTACTATTCTAGGAGGCCACTAGCTAGGTGAGCATAGTGATGACTCCCCTAAAGTCTGCTTCTGAGGTTGGGGCTGGCTGAGCAGGAGATGCCTGTGGAATCCCAGTTCTGCCAGGTTGACCCCGTCCTCTTATCCCTATATGAGTAGGGACCTCTGGTGGGGGATTCTCAGTGTTAGAGGCTGAGGCATCTTGTTAGACGGCAATACGCTTAGGAGACATGATCTGCATATGCGTAACACACGACTCAGGTGGATATTTTAAGTAGAGTTAAACTTGATTGCACGAACTCAAAATATAGAAGAAGCGTCATCATTCCTGATGTCCTATAACCTCCTGCTTATGAAGTGTGGTGCATAACACACCCATAAACAAGACTCTACTAAACACGACTTCATAGACTCCCTAGGACACCTAAACTCTATGATCTGATACCAAGTTGTTCATGCCACGGGAAGGTACCTTAGACCTGATCGGCACCCAGAGACTATTGCTAGTCCCCAAGCGAATCACTCAGTCTCTTGACAGTCATTCAATCATCTAATTCAGTGAAAGACATTAGAATAATGAAACACATGATAATGGGTAGCTCAGTATACTTCTAACTCAATAAATAAAGGCCATAGGCCAACAAGATCCATCTCAACATCTATGACATAATAGTAGTTTAAGAAACTCAGTTCAAGGAAAGAAAGACCTCAACATCAATGCAATCATACTCTAGTCTATGAAGCCTCTACCTCTACAATCTAAAACGGTATGATAACAGGCTATGGCTACCACAAACTCAAATGAAACTCACTCAAAAGCATAGAAATATAAAATGATATCCTATGAATGCAAAGGAGGACTCTCCAATCAGCAGTAGAGAGAATAGACCATCAACGGAGCGCCTGTTGAGGACCTGGAGTACCTATCTCTACATCATGAAAGATGCAGGCCCAAATAGACGTCAATACGTGGAATGTACGAGCATGTAAGATGACTGAATGGAACAATACGTACAGAATAATATGGAATATCATCAACTCATATGATACTCATCCATAACGTCAAGTGTCTAATCTAAATCAAGAATAAAGAGTAGACAAATGACTCGTCAAAACCAATCTAAACTCATACAATCAACTCAACTCAGAATACCATTAGTGTGGGACCTATCTGCGAGTTTCTTAACTTGACAACCATCACCTATGAGCTGGTGATGATACAACGAAGCAATGTCGTTTCCATATCCATCCTGTACCTTACCAGGGTAATGGACATTGCGTCGGTGGATCTAATAAAGGACATCAAGTCCTCTATTGGGACTAAAGAAACATCCAGTTTTATGGTTTGATCCTCTTTTACCCTGGCCATATAGTTATTAAGTTTGAGTTGTTATCTACTCTTACTCAATTAGATTCTCAATACTTCTCCAAAGACTCAACATGCTCATAAAAAATCGATCATTAGGATTACTCTTTTAACTAGTCTCATTGGACATTGTTAACTCAATTCCTGAAATAAACCATCAACTCTTGGATTAGGATCATAGCTTTAGGATTACATTTATACTCTTTAAGACTCTAGGGACATCAATTTCATCAACATCATCATCAACACTCTCATCTCAGGATTACAATCACAGTTACATACACATTCATATTGACAAAGCTCTAGACTTATATTCTAAGTTCATTGTTGCAGTCTTTAGTAAAATAACATATAGGGTTTTATGAAATAACTCATGTAAAAATATTCATTCAGTAAATCAAGTTTATGATGATCATCAACATGTGGAAATACATAGGATATGTATAATTTACGAGAAAACATTCAAGGAAATATATACATAAAGACTCAATACATTCATCTATCAAACTACATCAGTCAAGGGGTACATGGAAGAAAAATTCTATGCTTTATGTTAAGCTTACATACTTGGAATGAAGCACGTTACCAATTCTCAAGAATTTGACTCCAACCTATAGAACCCTCGCTTCTTTCTCTTCTTCTCTCAAAAACTCTAACTTACGTTTAGCGTAAAAAGACTTAGAATGGGTTTAAGAAACCCCTTTTTGGCCAAAAATGACCTATGTTAATTGTATTTTGAGTTTGGGAGGGCTTGGTAAAGGTCTAGAAAGCCCCTCACGTTAAATTGAAAAATGCTTGCCTTGTGCATGGGGGTCCGTGATGCGGAGATGGTCAATTTTTGGTGTTTTTCATCATAAATTCTCCTAACGAGTTTTCTAATCCCGTAGAAAATATTTGGACAAACACTAAGTGCAAGTCCTCGGTAGGTACGACATGCACACCTGTCACACACTGTAATTGGAAATCATTTTTGCATCAACTTTTTTTATCTGGTTGCTCTAAAAATCAACCGAGATCACTTTTTCACTCAATTATTTATGCTGATCGTATATCCATGCTCGGATTTTTCATCGGAGCATGGAAAAACACAATATGCGCACACCTCTCCTCTATGGGTATTTTGGTAATTTTACCGGACATTAAGCATAAATCATTTATTTAGATGAAATATATAAGAAAATAGTAGTCAGATTACTTTGATAAAGTATGAATTATTCTTTATTTACAATATAATTTGTTAAGACACTTCCTCTTGTGACTATATTTTGGGGATAATATTACTTACATAATATCGAAGATCATCAGGAAGAACATATATTTTCTTGCAGGAATATTGATCATAGTTATAGTAGTTTGAAATATAAATATGTTCATAGCACTTATGCTGAACATTTTCAAGCAACCTTTTATCCTTATATCTCTCTGTTTATATGGTTAATAGTGATGGATAATCAAGCTGAATGCATATGTTTGATAGTTCCTATAAATTAAAGAAACTAAGATTAATTTTGCATGTTTTTTACCATTCTTGATTACCTCTATTTTCGCCTTGAGACAATTAATAAGTTGATAGAGAATGGGAAAAGGAAATAGATATTTCAGAAAGCTATTCAACAACAAAGACAAGGATTAATATGCTTACAATTTTCACAATTTCTTTCTTTCATTAATTTTGAATAACCTAATATCCTAGTACTAGGTATAGCCTTTTCACATTGCTCATAGGCTCAACATCTCAATGATTGAGTTATGTTTTTCTTGAATTTTGAAATGCATGATTGTATATGGTTTAAATTTATCTCAAATCATGTAGTATACTATCTTTTAAAATAATAGTAATATTATTGAACCAAAAGTTTTTAAGTAACAATATGAATGAAATGGTTAAGTATAAGTTATTATGAATAATGAATGCAAACTAAATGTATGCATGCTTAAAATTATTAAATCAATATAAAAAAATGTCTATATTGGTTTATAATAGAAATCTTAGATAACGATAAGGTGACGTGACACTTTTCTATGGTCTCCAATTACATTTTACTTTCTCCTTTTTTTTTTAAAAAACTTTTTTCTTATTTTTGAATAAATTATAATTTGTAAAAATAAAAAAATCACACTTAAAATATCTTAATTACACCTCTTAAGTATATCTCCTCATCCTTCTTGTATAATTCATTGCTTTGTTGTTATTGTATAATTGGAGTGCTTGCTTTCATAATGAAACATAAATAAATAAAAATATAAAATAGAATGTATATTAAATTGGGCTATGGAGAGTGAGGGTGGGGGAGGGGTTTCAAGTTCCATTAAACTTCAAACTCACTCGACACTGCAAATCATACTTGAGTTTTTTGAAGAAGAGAAGAATAAAAACTTTAGAAAATTTATAGCTTAAAAATGTGAGTAAGCACTTCTATTTATAGTCAACAAATGATAGTATGAACATCTGTGTAACGACCTGACCTAGGGGCCTAATTCTCACACGATGAATGAGATACCCGAAGGCACCTCACCCTAGCCATCTTAAGCATCTTAAGCTATTCATAGGCATAAACATAAAGAAATGCTGAAGTTAAGACGGGGAAGGTTCTATCGGCCTTTTTAAGACAATGAAGCAATATTAAAAAGTATGAATAATTAACACATTTTTGTCCATAATACATACCAACTATTACATCGATGGACGGAACCGATAATGAAAAAGAATTCAATATTTAACAACATAGAAAGTAAAAGCCTCAAAAGGGCTATAAATTGATCATCTCAAAATAGATACAAGATTGAGTGAAAAATGTAGAATTCTGAACTAAGGGCTCATCATAAATAAAAATACTAATCTTGAACGATGAATACTAGCCACGAGTCGGTGGAAGAGTACTTGGACCTACATGATTAAATCATGCAGGCAAAATATGTGTTAGTATGTTAGAATATACTAAGTATGTGAGATGCAATGCAATGCATGAAATTATAATGCCATCATTCATAAATAAAACATGAGCATATCTAAGATAGTAAGATTACTTAATGAGGGCTCAAACATGAACAAAGGACATAGCTCAATATGAATGGGAGTAAATGCATGAGGAATCATAAGTAATGAAATCATATCACAGAGTATGAACTTGTGGGAGAAGACCTTAACCAATAGCTAAGAGCATGTGAGCTACTGCATGGAATCCAACATAACCCCTCCATTAGCATCAGGAGACCACTTGCTTGGTAAAGCTCCATCAACTTTATATACATCTTAAATAACATAATCAGCTTACGTGGATCCACTAGCTTAGCCGATAAGGGCTCCTATGGTGCACATAGTTAATGTTACAAAATGTTTCTACTAAGATTCCCTTACCAAACTCCCCCTCGTTGTCACATTTAGTCTATGTCATCCCACAGAATTCCTAAAACACAACTTAAAATCATAAGTAGCTAATCATAGGAGTAGCTTTAACTTAGGAACCACCGAGTGAGAATTATCCTTTCAATCTGGGGTTCTTTCTTAAACATCTTTAGGACAATTGTCAAATGCTTATATCTTCAACAAATCTTTACTTTGAAACTCTTCGTTAATGCCCTAATTATCTTCATAATTTATATAAAACACTACTTGAAAACTAGGTGAGCTAGGCTTTATAATGGAACAATCATAAATGACATAAATTATTAAAATAAACTCTTTTGGAAGTATGTAAAATAGCACACATCGTACCAAAAATGGAACTCATCATTGGGGTCATTATCAATAGCTTAAATATATGTATATACTTTGTGCAATATCATAATATAACTTCAAATCATCATAAGCATGCACATTAACTTGAAAAAGACCTTAAAGAGAATGTAAAATACTATAAGATGACTTTATGGGTGGCATGATACGTATAAATCAAACTCACATACCTTAGAAGACTTGGGAAGAACAAACTTGGAACCTTTTTGAAGAACTTTGAAACCCTAGCTTTTTCTTGCCCTTTTCTAAAGAGAGTATTGCCTTAGGAATCTTTGGGATTAGAAAGAACGAAAGAAAGACTAAGGTCTTAGGGCTTTAAGGCAAGTTTAGGTTTTGTTCCCAAAAATGATAGGGTTTACAAATAGAAATGATGAAAATGAAAAAACTTCCCCACCATTAAAACTGCTGACATTCAACCTATGAAAGCCTATTTAGGGACCATGGAATGAACATAACCATGGACCATAGGTCCAACTCATCTTGCTAACTTTTCCAAAATCCGTGAAGCTGATTTGATATACTCAAAACCATGAAACCTCCTAACAGGCCATATAATAATTTACCAGTCGTTGTTGGACTTATATAGTCCTTCCACACTTAGGCATTTTTCTCATTTTCTTGGACCCATTCCCTGAAGGGATTCAATGGGTTGTACATAGTTCTAAGGCAGTGCTGGTAACTCGTAGATCACTTTTTAGAAACTCTAAATTTTCTTCATTTCTAATAGGCCCCATCCACAACCCTTTTTACGAATTGTCGCCCTTTCTACAAACCGTCACTAGGTCCATGGGTTACCCCACACTTGAAAACTTTTTCACTTTCCTAAAGTTCATGTTTAAGGACCAAATCTTCGTGAATTCTCTTACAGGCCATAAGTCACTCTCGTGAACTTGAGTTCAGGTCATTTTTCAAGCCAACTTTCTGCACTCTTAGGCTCCTAAACTAGGGGTCGCTACAATATCTCCCTATTGAGAAAATTCATCCCCTAATGTATTTAAAGGCAAGCTCTAAAGAGTAAATTTTCATCTAATGACCAAACATACATGCAAAAATGCAACATAAACATCATTTTATATAATTTTCAAAATCTACTTTTAAAACATGTCTCAAAATAGTCCATATGCATAGAAATAAGTGCATGCATAACGTAAAACTAAAATGCAAGGAATTAGAGATTTTATGAAGAATGTATTAATAACTTAGGCTTGAGTAGAGTGGAGTAGATACGGGTAATGCTTCATCATATTTGCTTCCGCTTCCCATGTAGCACCCTTAACTTGTTGATTTCTCCAAATTACTTTGACGGATACAACTTCTTTGTTCCTTAGCTTTTTTACTTACTAGTCTAGGATTTCAACTGGTAACTCTTCATAACTCAAACCCTCTTTAATGTTCACATCATGCAAAGGAACTATGACATTTGGATCACTTATGAATTTCCGAAATATCGACATATAAAAAATCTGATGAATCAAATGCATCTGATTAGATTGATCGAACTTATATGCCACCTTTCCTACTCTTCTCACCCCCTTGTAAGGTCCTACACACCTAGGGCTTAACTTCCCTTTTTTGCTAAATCGGATCACACCTTTCATGGGAGATACCTTTAAATAGACCCAATCACCAACTTGGAACTCAAGGTCCCTTCTTCTAACATCAGAGTAAGACTTTAGTCAGCTTTGAGATATTTGCAATTTTTCCTTATGCTTTTAATTTTCTCCATAACATTATTACTAGGTCCGGTCCTACAAATGCTACTTCATCAACTTCGAACCACCCAATGAGCAATCTACACCACCTATCATACTCTGCTTCAAACCGTGCCATTTCAATACTTGCATAGGAGCTATTATTGTAGGAAAACTCAATAAGTGGAAAATGATCATCCCAACATCCTTTAAACTCCAACACACATGCTCTCAAGATGTCTTCCAATGTTTGAATAGCCTTTTTGGCTTTACCGTCATTTTGGGGATGGAAAGCAATACTGAACTTCGCCTTTGTACCAAGTCCCTTTTGGAAGGGCCTCCAAAAATGAGAGGTGAATTGGACTACATGATCCGATATGATGGCCAATGGAATCCCATGGAACCTCACCAACTCCCAAATATACAAGTGAGTATAATCTTCGGCACCAAATAAAGTCTTGATCGATAAGAAGTGAACCGAGTTTGTCATGTGATTAACTATCAACCATATGGAGCTATGATGCCTCTTGGTCTTTGATGCTCTACTTTGACTTGTTAGAAATTAGCACACTCAGACATAAATTAGGGAATGTGCTTTTTTCATCCCATTCTACCAATAGATCTCCCTCAAGTCTCTATTAGTGCAAGGATGAATGGAATATGAGGAGTTGTGAGCTTCTTACAAAATCAACTTCTTTAGCTCACCATCATTTAGGATGCATAACCTTCCTTGATACCGAAGTACACCATCTCCCCCTTTGTGAGAAGACCTCTATCTTTTCTTCCTTTACCAAGCTTTCAACTCAACTAAGGTGGGATCAAGATCTTGCTTGATCTTAATATGCTCAATCATAGAAGACTCGGACTAATGAAGAACCATTGCACCACCACTTTCGGACTCATTCAGTTTCACTCCCAATCTAGCAACCTATGAACATTTTTGAACAACTCCCTTTTTGCATCATTTTCAATGTGAGGCATACTACCCATGGAAACTCCACTAAGGGCGTTGGCTACCACATTGTCTTTTTTGGGATGATACTTCACGCTCATGTCATAATCTTTGAGTAGCTCTAACCACCTCTGTTGCCTCAAATTAAGATCCTTTTGGGTGAATACATATTGGAGACTCTTATGGTTGGTGAAGACATCCACATGAACTCCATAAAACTAATGTCATCAAATCTTCAAGGAAAACACTACGCCACAAGCTCAAGGTCATGAGTCGGTAATTCTTCTCACGCACTTTATGCTGTCTTGAAGCATAAACAATCACCTTACCATGTTGCATTAATGCACACCCCAACCCAATCCTTGATGCATCACAATACATAATAAACCCATCATTTTCTTTCGACAATATCAATATTGGAGCCAAGGTTAGTCAATCCTTCAAAGTTTGGAAGCTCTTCTCATACTTATCCATCCACACAAGCTTTACTTTCTTTTGAGTCAACTTAGTGTGTTGGGACCAAATGGAAGATAAGTCTTGCACAAACCTTCTATAATATTTGGCTAGGCCCAAGAAACTCCTTACGTCAGTAGGAGTAAATGGCTTTGTCCAATTTCACACTGCTTCATTCTTCTTAGGATCAACTTTGATACCATCACGTGATATCACATGCCCAAGGAAGGAAACCTCATCTAGCCAAAACTCACACTTGTCAAACATTGTATAAACCCTTTGCTTCCTTAGGGTTTCCAATACCACTATCAAATGTTCCATATGCTCCTTTTCACTTCGAGAGTAAATAAGAATATCAACAATGAATACCACTACGAATATATCAAGGTAAGTCATAAACACCCTATTCATAGGATCCATAAATATAGCTAGAGCATTAGTGAGATCAAACAACATCAATACAAATGCAATGTGACCATACCTAGTTTAGAAGGACATTTTAGGGATGTCACTTTCTCTCACCCTCAATTGGTGATACCCAAATCTTAAGTCCATTTTAGAGAATTGTGTAGCCCCTTGCAATTAATTAAACGAATCATCTATCCTCAGGAGGGGATACTAGTTCTTGATGCTGATCTTATTAAGTTGTCAATAGTCGATACACATACAGAGTGACCCATATTTCTTCCTCACAAATAAAATCAGAGCACCCCTAGAAACCTACTAGGTCAAATGAAACCCTTCTCCAAAACATCCTTCAATTGCTCTTTTGGCTCATTTAACTCCACAGAGCCATTCTATATGGAAGGATTGAGATAGGTTAAGTGTCAGGTAGGAGATATATTCCAAAGTCTATTTATCTTCGGGAGGAACACTTGGTAACTCATCCAGAAAAACATCGGGAAACTCATTAACAACAGGGATCAATTCAAGAGAAGGAACCTTAGAGGTGACATCTTTGACTCTTACTAGATGATTGAAGCAACTTTTAGATATCATTTTTCTAGCCTTCAGGAAAGAAATGAACTCACCCCTACATGAAGAATTGCTACCCTCCGACTCAAAACTAGCACATTTGGGAATTGCAATTTGAATCGGCAGGTTCTACAATCAATAGAAGCATAGAAAGAATGCAACCAATCCATTATGAGAATCATAACAAAGTCTAGTATGGAAAGTTCAACTAGGACACAAGGGACCACTTTATGAAAAATAGAGATGGGGCAATTTCTGTAGACTCTTTGGGCAATAGTGGATCTCCTACGGGGTTACTTACTTCATAGAGCTCATGGAGCACTTCGGGACATACATGAAATTTATTAGCAAGAAATGGAGTCACAAATAACAAATTAGATCCCAAATCTAATAAGGCATATACATCAAAATTAAAAAATCTTAACATACTGGTGACAACATCTAGAACCTCTTCAACCTCTTGGCGACAATAGAGGGCATAAGACTGATTGATCCTTTGGGCACCTTGAACTTGCCCACCTTGTCCTTAGGGACTTTCACCACTGCTCTAGAATCTTTGGCATGATGTCCGGGCTTCCCACAATTGAAGTAAGCATTGGACCCGACTAGACACTCTCATTTATGAAGTCTTCCACACTTGGGGCAATTTAGGCTTTAGGGCTTAGTAGCAACCCCCTTATTCTTCGTAGTCTAGGAAGGAGTATTGGTGGATCCTTGCCCATCTCGGTTTTGGCCACATTAGAACTTGTGACCACCACTCCTCTGGTGAGAGTTGAAACAACCCCAAAAATTGCTCGAAAATGTGCCTTGGAAGTACCCGGAATAATAATTTCCATATATCTAAAAGTCCATTCATTATTTTAAAAACTAGACATCATATTCTTATTTAGGGGTCAAATTGTGTGGGAAATGTGCTCTAACCCGAATTTTAGAGAAACCATATCAAAGTCCAAAAATCGCAAAAAATATGATTTGGGAGGGTCAACTTTGAATGGACATATCTCTTAGTGTACAAAGACATGGATCTTCCAAAACTTACCAACATAAATCCCTTTGAATTTGCTTTCCAATGCATTTGGTTTCATATCATTCTGAGTTTGAATGAAGGATTTATGCCCATTTTCGTAGAACTCATTTGTGCAGAAAATGTAAATTCCAATGAGGTTAGCACGACACTTCCACGACATGCCCCTATTGTTTTTGGTGTCTGTTTTAATTTTTTCAGTCAAAGATTTATAAGTCTTGGGTTTAAGGGTTCCTACACATAAAAGTACCTATATATAGCCTTATTTCACCCTTATATCATCCTAAACATTCCCCAATACTCACCAAAACACTTAGACAAATACTTACTCCCAAATTGAAGCCCCAAAACCCTCATCCGGATCTAAGGAATTTCTTCAAGCTTCAAGTCTCCATTAAAGTCCTCTTCATGAAATTCTTAAAGGTCAAGGTATGTACATTTTAGCCATTGGGTTCTTCCACCCATGGTGCTCTAATCTCCTTTTTACTCAATTTGCATGATTAAAGTTGATTTTACATGTGAGTCTTGTATAGTAAGAAATTTACTGCACAGTGACTTAAGTTCATGAAAGCATGGTTGTTTTAGCATGTTTTGAGCTCTAAATCTTAGATCTAATGTTGGATTTGATGAGGGGTTTTGATGTGAATGTCTTGGGGGTGTTGCAAGGTGTTGATTGATGGTTTTACAACAAATTTTCTTACATGATTTCATCTCCCCATTACACCTCCCAAGTGTTTGATAAAATGTCTGGCTAGGGTTTTTTGTGGAATTCAAGGTCCAAAGCATGAGATATGATATGAATGATGTAATGATGATGAGTAGAGCTTATGTATATGATATATATGACCCTGCATCTTACATGTACTTGTACTATGCATATGAAACATGATATGACATTGTCAAATTAGTTTCTATTTTTAAAAGTGCTTGAATCTCATATTAGAGGGCTATATGTGCGTCTAACGCTTAAGAGGGTCGAGTGTATACAAGTTTTAAGTCAAATTGAGAAGATCACAGCCTTAAACAAAGTGAGAGAATTGAGGTACTTGCAGGATTTAGGAAGCTAGCATGTGATTCACCTACTTGCGTAGCTTAAAGTTGCTAGCTAAATGGAGACGAGGTCCGATACTGAATTTGTCCAAGTTCGATAACGAATAAAGTCCGTGCTAAGGGTGTAACTTGAGCCAACATTTTAGAATCATAAATGGATAATATTTCTAGTCCAAGAAGAATAGGAAAAAGGCCCAGGTACATCCCATCTTACTTAATGATTTGGGCCCAAACTAAGTAAGGAGAAAGAGGAAAAATGGGCAGCCAAGGCCCATCAATTTGTAGCCCATTATGGTCCAAGTGAAAGGGGAAAAAGTGTGCATTATGAAGTTGATAAAATAAGGACTAAAATGTAAAGTAAAGTCAGCGAAAGTAATCCTTTAAAAAGGGTTACAAGCAACACCTTCAAGTCATTCTTAGACTTGGAAAATTTCAGCTTTCACAAAGGTTCTATGTTATTCTTTCTTGACTTTTTAATGCATCCACAAGAAGCTTTTAGGGTTCTTAAGGAGGTTTTCAACCTTGAAGTTAAAGGTAAGTGATCATAGTTGTGTATTTAGTAAGGTTTCTTTATGAAAAATGAGAGACTATGTTGGTTAGGTATATGCTGAAACTTTTTGACACCATGTGTTCCAAGGGTTGTTGTATACTTTTCTTATTTATTTGGGACCTTTTTTTCTTATTGGTTGGATTGATTATGAAATAAGGTTGCTTTTCTTAATTTGATTTAGCTCTGTAATTTTATAAAAAGGTCGCTGCACTATTTGGTTATACATAAACAATCGAGGTTTAACGTGTTATCCTAATTGTGTTGTTTGTAGAGATTGTGGGCTGATTGACTGAGGACTATGGTATCACATCCTCTACCTATTTTGAGGATTATTTTTGAATTGTTTTAGGACTGTTTTAATGTATAAATATTGTGGGAACAGTTTGGTTGAAGTTGGTAAAATTTGGAATTGTTGACGTCGTAATGTAGCAAAGGGACGTAATGTTATGCTGCCTACTTGTATATTGTGTATAATTTTTGCATGTTGTGCCTTGTGAGCTTTTGTTAGACTGTTAAGGGTATAAAATAAGCTGCATATTACATATGCATAAGAATGATTATTAGAAAATATGACTATAAGTGGAAAGGTTGAAAGTATGCCTTTGGGTCGCTAAATACAAGTTTGCTGCCCTGAGGTTACTTTTTATAGGATTGGACTACCAAGAAGTGTTACATAGCTGCTAATACCAGTCTTATTGGCTACTCTATTGTATATAAATATTTGGATGAAAGAGAAGCTATTTCGATGTAATAGCTAGGTGGTACAACGAGGTATGTAAGGCTACTCGATTTCGTATTACTTGGCATGAAATCTAGATTCTTCCTTGGCACATTAAGGCACTTTCCAACTCCGACACAACTATTAATCTTGTCTCCACTCTTTCACTTATTCATATGCTCCCATACATAGTCACATTCAAATCTGCATACATACGTAGATACCAAGTTACATGGGTTCTTATTGCTATATAAAGTTCACGAGTTGTTTCATCTCATACGCATTTCATTATTTGTATAATGTACTCTTTTCATTTTCATATTTTGTTGTATGAATATTACATGTCACATGCTACTTCTACAGTCGTATAGCTCAAATATTATGATCACCAAAATTATCATCTCAAAGGTAATTGAAAGTAAAGTATATTGCTTGTTGATGGGTGGTAACCCGAGGGGTGTAAGAATCACATAGCCAGGGTCGATCCTATCATGGGGATTAGACCATGGGGTGAAAGGAAAATTCTAGCCAGGGCCGACCCCGATATAGATTTACCACTGATCAGCTGATCATTTATATTACATGTTGTACACAAATTATACAGTAAAGGTATAACAATAAAAAGAACATAAAGTACATGATCCCACAGTATAATTAAAGGTGGTCTCTTATCGTACACTAGTGCATAGTTTCATTTGAGTTGTTACTTGATATACAATATTTCCTGCTTTATATAATTACTTCAGCTATCTTTACTAGGCAGTCTGTTATGTTAGGACAGACGCTTGTTATTGGTATGGTGCGTTAGGGCATATGATGAGAGATTGCCCGAGGAGGCATATGCGTGATAGCATAATCTACTGGGTCAGCTGTTGCATCATCATCGTCAGTTCCTCTATTAGATAGGGGTCAACAAGCACCTATGGGTCATGGTAGAGGTGTAAGAGGGGCAGCTAGCTCTAGCGGAGTCCAGAATTGCAATTTGGAAGCTTCACCTGACGTGGTCACAAGTACATTTTCCATCATTTCACATAATCTATATGTATTAAATGACCCTAGTTCTATACTATCATGCATCATCCACTAGTAGCTAGGTAGCTTAAGAGAATACCTAAATTATTGAACAAACCATTTGAAGTGTCCACACCAACCAGTGAATCTATTATGGCTAGAAGGGTTTATTATGACTATGTAGTAACTGTTTGTGACTGTGACACATTGGGTAACCTTATTGAGATGGGAATGGTGGAATTTGATGTTATAATGGGTATGGATTGGTTAGCTTCTTGCTATGCCACCGTTCATTGCCGAACTAAGAATGTGTACTTCCACTTTCCAAATGAGGTAGTTCTTGAATGGGAAGGCAATATTGGGGCGCCAAAGGGTAAGTTTATCTCTTATTTTAAGGCAAGAAAGATGATATCTAAGGGGTAAAGATGTCATTTAGTTAGAGTAACGGATATAGAGGCAGAATTGCCAACTCTTCAATCAGTTCCAGTAGTGAATGAATTCGTTGATTTGTTCCATAAAGAACTTCCAGGATTACCTCAAGAACGAGAAGTAGATTTTGGTATTGGCTTACTTCAAGACAGTTAACCTATTTCCATCCCTCCATATAGAATGTCCCCGACAAAATTGCGTGAACTAAAAGAGTAGTGAAAAGATTTGTTGGAGAAGGGTTTTATAAGTTCTAGTGTGTCCCTTTGGGGTACACCAGTGTTATTTGTATGTAAAAAGGATGACACCTTGAGAATGTGTATCGGTTATTGACAATTGAATAGGGCGATAATTAAGAACAAATACCCCCTCCCCAAGATTGATGATTTATTTGATCAGTTACAGGGTGCCAAATGCATTTCAAAAATTGATTTGAGATCAGGTTATCACCAAGTGAGGGTGAAGGAGAAAGATATACCCAAGACAGCTTTCAGAACACGCTCTGGTCACTTTGAATTTCTTGTTATGTCATTTGGGCTAACAGTTTTTATGGATATGATGAATAGGGTATTTAAACCATTCTTGGATGTGTTCGTAATAGTATTTATAAATGACATTTTGGTATATTCAAGATCAAAAGAGGACCATGCAAATCACTTACGACAGGTGTTACAAGTTCTTCATAATTGACAGTTGTATGCCAAGTTTTCTAAATGTGAATTTTGGCTAAGA
This sequence comes from Solanum ossicruentum, assembly GCA_025774065.1. Taxonomy (NCBI): domain Eukaryota; kingdom Viridiplantae; phylum Streptophyta; class Magnoliopsida; order Solanales; family Solanaceae; genus Solanum; species Solanum ossicruentum. The sequence continues at coordinate 7,654 of JAOTQR010111198.1, read as the reverse complement.
TCAGTGGCATTCTTGGGTCATATTATGTCCGATAAGGGAATAAGGGTTGATTCACAAAATATAGAGGCTTTGAAAGATTGGCCAAGGCCAACAACACTCAGGAAGTTAGGAGCTTCCAAGGGTTGGCAAGTTATTATAGGAGATTTGTTGAAGGTTTTTCTTCTATTTCTGTACCTCTAACAATGTTGACACATAAGACAACCAAGTTCCAATAAAATGATGCATGTGAAAGGAGCTTCCAAGAGTTGAAAAGCAGACTAACTTCTGCACCTGTGCTAATACTTTCAGAAGGCACTGAGGGGTATGCAATATATTCCGATGCTTTAGGAGTTGGCTTAGGGTGTGTACTGACATAACATGGTAGGGTAATTGCTTATGCCTCTAGAAAACTACGTCCACATGAGAAAACTATCCAACACATGATCTTGAGCTAGCAGCGGTTGTGTTTGCTCTGAAAATATGGCACTACTATTTGTATGGGGTTCACGTTGACATATATACTAATCATAAGAGTTTGCAATACATTTTTAAGCAGAAAGACCTAAATTTAAGACAACAGAGATGGGAGTTTGCCTTCTTGAAACTCCAAAGGAAGGGGTTATTGTACATAATACAACAACATCTTTATTAGTAATGGAGGTGAAGGAAAAACAGTTCGAGGATCCTGTTCTATGACAGCTTAAGGAAAAGGTGAGTCAAGGTATGATGAAGGACTTTGAACTTACACAACATGGAGTACTATATTGCCAAAATAGATTATGTGTGCCTGATATTAATAGACTAAGGAAGAGTATTAACAGAAGAAGCCCATCATTTCCGATATTTCATCCATCCAGGATCAACTAAGATGTATCATGACCTGAAGGGGATGTTTTGGTGGAAAGGCATGAAAAGGGACCTTGAAGAATTTGTGGCTCAATATCCACATTGCCAACAAGTCAAAGTAAAGCACCAAAAGCCAGGAGGTTATATGTAATGTATAGGGCTTCCAACATGGAAGTGGGATATGATTAATATGGATTTTGTTACTGGGTTGCCTCGCTGATTTCAGAAGTTTGACTCCATATGGGTAATAGTTGATAGACTCATAAATTCAGCACACTTCTTGCTAGTTAAGAGTGATTATACAGCTGAAGAGTATGCTAAGCTATACCTCAAATAGATAGTCAGGATATATGGGGTCCCAATCTCCATTATATTTGATTGGTGGGCTCAATTCACTGCAAAGTTTTAGAAGTCCTTCCAAAGGAGTTTAGGGACAAAAGTGAATTTGAATACAATATTCCACCCTCAGATAGATGGTCAAGTTGAGTGCACTATTCAAACACTTGAAGATGTGTTGTTAGCTTATGCATTGGACTTTAAATGTAGTTGGGTGGATCATTTGCCGCTTATTGAATTTGCCTATAATAATAGCTACCACTTGAGTATCAAGATGGAACCTTATGAAGCTTTATATGGAAGGAAATGTAGGTCACCAATTAGATGGTTTGAAGTGGGTGGGACCACTTTGCTTAGGCCAGATCTACTAGAACAATCCATGGAAAAAGTTAGGGTAATACAACAGCGGCTAGAAACAGCCGAAAGTCATCACAAATCATATGCGGATGCTAGAAGAAGAGGACTAGAATTTTCAGTAGGGGATTGGGTATTCTTAAAGGTATCTCTAATGAAAGGGGTTATGAGATTTGGTAAGAAAGGAAAATTGAGCCCACTTTATATAGGGACATATAAAATTATTAAGAAGTTTAGGCAGGTTACATATGAATCAGAGCTACCCCAAGAGCTTTCAATGGTTCATCTAGTTTTTCATGTCTCAACACTTCGAAAATGCATAGGTGAACCATCCCATATCACTCCTATTGAAGATGTACAGGTTACAAAGGATCTCACCTATGAAGAGGTACCTATTGCTATTTTAGATCGTCAAGTTAGAAAGCTATCGAATAAAGAAATAGCTTTAGTAAAAGTATTCTGGAGAAACTAGCAAGTAGAAGAGATAACATGGGAGGCTAAAGATGTGATAAAATCAAAATTCCCTTACTTATTTGAAGCTAAAGAGGAAGTGCAACATGCAGAATTGGGGCCTTAGTAGGTACGTGTGTTTGAACGATTATTGCGTTGAACATGGTTAAGCTATCTAATTATGCTAACATTCGAGGACGAATGTTCCTAAAGGGGGAGGATGCAACACCCCACACCTTATATGTACTTGTCCTATGCATATGAAACATGATATGGCTTTGTCAAATTAGTGCTTATTTTTAAAAGTGCTTGAATATCATATTAGAGGGCTGTGTGCGTCTAACGCTTAAGAGGGTCGAGTGTATACAAGTTTTAAGTTAAATTGAGGAGATCACAGCCTTAGACAAAGTGAGAGAATTGAGGTGCTTGTAGGACTTAGTACGCTAGCAGGTGAGTAGCCTACTTGCTTTGCTTAAACTTGCTAGCTAGACGAAGACAAGACCCGACACCGAATTTGTCCAAGTCCAATAATAAATAAAGTCCTGTTAAGGGTGTAACTTGAGCCCATATTTTAGAATCATCAATGGACAGTATTTAAAGACCAAGAAGAATAGGAAAAGGGTCCAAGTACATCACATTTTACTTAATGATTTGGGCCCAAACTAAGTAAGGAGAAAGGGGAAAAATGGGCAACGAAGGCCCATCAGTTTTCAATCCATTAAGTCCCTAGTCAAAAGGTGCAAAATGGTAGATTACTAACTTGATAAAATAAGGCCTAAAATGTGAAAGAAAGTCAGCCAAAGTAATCCTTCAAAAGGGGTTACAAACAACACCTTCAAGTCATTCTTAGACTTGGAAAATTTCAGCTTTCACAAAGGTTCTTTGTTATTGTTTCTTGACTTTGTAAAGCAGCCACAAAAAGCTTTTAGGGTTCTTAAGGAGGCCCTCAGCCTTGATAGTAAGTTAAATAATTATAGTTGTGTATTTAGTAAGGGTTTTTCATGAAAAACAAGAGACTATGTTGGTTAGGTATATGCTGAAACTTTTGGATAACATGTGTTCCAAGGGTTGTTGTATACTTTTCTTGTTTATTTGGGACCTTTTCTCTTCTTGGTTAGCTTGATTATGAATGAAAGTTGCTTCTCTTAATTTGTTTTAGTTCTGTAATGATGTATAAAGGTCATAGCACCGTTTGGTTATACATAAACAAAATCGAGGTTTAATGTATTATCCTAAGTGTGTTGTTTGTAGAAATTGTGGGCTGATTGATTGAGGACTGTGGTCTCATATCCTCCAATTATTTTGAGCACTATTTTTGAACTATTTTAAGACTATTTTTATGTATAAATATTATGGGAACAATTTGGTTGAAGTTGGTAAATGTTTGCAATTGTTGATGTCGTAATGTAGCATAGGGACGTAATGTTATGCTGCCTACTTGTATGTTGTGTATAATTGTTACATGTTGTGACTTATGAGCTATTGTAAGACTATTAAGGGTATAAAACAAGATGTATATTACATGTGCATAAGACTGATTATTAGAAAGTACGACTATAAGTGGAAAGGTTGATAGAATGCCTTTGGGTCACTAAATACAAGCTCGCTGCCTGGATGTTAGTTTTTATAAGATTGGACTGCCAAGAAGTGTTACTTAGCTTCTAATACCAGACATACTACCTACTCTATTGTAGATAAATATTTGGAGGAAACAGAGGTTATTTCGAGGTAATAACGAGGTCATATTGTCTTGTATGATTATTTAAATGTCAAATGCTACATCTACAGTCCTACAACTCTAATATTACGATCACCAAAATAATCATCTCAAGGGTAATTGAAAGGTAAAGTATATTGCTTATTGATAGGTGGTAACCAGAGGGGTGGAAGAATCACCTAGCCAGGGTCGATCCTATCACGAGGGGTAGCCCAAGGGGTGAAAGAAAATTCCTAGACAGGGCCGATCACGATATAGATTTACGACTAATCTCTGGTCATTTGTGTTACATATTGTGCATAGATTATACAGTAAATGTAAAGTAATAAAGTACATGATCCCACAATATAATTAAAGGTGGTCTCTTATCCTACACCAATGCATAGTTTCGTTTGAGTCATTACTTCATATACAATATTTCCTGCCTTACATATTTAGTATATTATCTTGGACTGACGTCCCTTACACGGGAGTTGTATTTCATGCTGTAGGTATAGGTGCTAGTAGCTCTCCCCAGTAGGAGTACAGGATATCCAACTACTGTTACCAAGCTCCAGGTTACTTCGGAGCTTTGTGTGTTTAGAGCTTATTTTTGTATTGCATAGTTAGTCGAGGCGGGGCCTATCCCGAACCTTATCAGATACTTTTGCTTATCTAGAAGCTTTGTATACTATGTAAATTAAAGTGTGGTCATGTCTCGTACTTTAGACAACATGACCCCAACAGCCTAGTCATATGCATTTTCTTTTGGCTTGTTATTACTATTTACTTTCTTGAAAGCATGTTGAATATAGAAACCTCTTATAATATGTATGGAAAGTGCATGGATATAGGTTGGTTCTCCTTATACAGGTACCAGTCCGCCTTAATGGGACTTTGGGTTTGACAATATACTATATACAAAGTGTTGTATTAGACCATGCCCAATCCGAGGGACTAATAATTCGGACAATCGAGGTGGGGTTTTGTACTCATCAACCGAGGTGGGGCTTTGTACTTATAGATTGAGGGGGGGATTTGTACTAATCAAACTATGTGAGGGGTTTGTACTTTACCACTAGGGTGATAAGGTGTGATTATCATTAACTATGTGAGGGGTTTATACCACACCACCAGGGTGATGGGGTGAGATCATCATCAACCCACCAAGGGGTTTATACTTTGAAAATCTAGCTTGGTCTATTCTACACATATGATATCCTATATGAGCATGAGTTATTTAAGCATGTTTTACTTTAACATTGATCATGCATGCCATGTTGTTATATTATGTCTATTGTCTATTGTTATGCATTTTGATTATGATGCCTATCTCTTGTTTCATTGTATCTTACATACTTAGTACATTCAAACATACTAACGCATACTCTTTCCTACATGATATCACTATGTAGGAACCAGAGCCCAAGTTGATCATCCTTCTACTCCACGTGGCTAATCGATGATATTCAAATGAGTTGGTGAGTCCTCCATTTTGGGGACCCTAGTCGATGTTTCTCTTATGATGTATTGAGACATTCTTTTTTATGTTCTAGTTTGACTATGTGGGTGAGCTCGGTTGCTTTTGTAATGACCCCTGCTCTTATCTATACAGTAGTGTTGTTGTTGGACATGCTATGTGTCTACTATACAAGTCTTTACTCTTTTGTCTCTTGATGTTGTTGTTATAAAAGCTTTCCCTTAGTCCTATTTCCCCTTGCTTATGTTTCATATGTCATTTTACATTGCTTCCACTATGAATGATGTGTAATGATATGCTACGAGGCTTGTTTGGGGTTCCTTCAGGTTCCCTATTGGCTGGTCATGTCTAGGTCCTTGGATTGGGTCGTGACAAAGATGGCTTCAGAGCACTAGGTTGTTAGATCCTTGGAGTCTAACTCACTACATCGATTAGAGTCTTATTCATGGTTGTGTTATGCACCACAACTATGAGTAGGAGGCTATGAGACATTTTAGGAAATGTTTCACTTTTTCATGATCTATGTCATGAGATTGAGTTAGGTCCCCTAGGGCTAATTGCTAACCCCTAACCGTTACATTATATGATGTGTCTCAAGCTACTCAAGACGATGCTATGATGAATGGCGAGATTTGCGATGCTCTATGAGAGGTGGCCAAAGCGGTGGCAAAATTGGCAACTTACCTTGGTCATCAAGTGGGTGCTTCCGAGACTTCTAGTGGTGAGAGGGGAGGTAGTGAAGCTAAGAGGGCCCATAATATGGGTGAGTTCTAAAGCTCCAAGGGGAGAGATAAAGGTGGTGTAGTGCCATATGCTAGCTGCCAAAAATGTGACATGTTTGAGAGGTATCAATGCTTGTTATGGGTGTAGTAAAGTGGGTCACAAGCTAAAGGATTGTCCGTATGTTCGAACAGAGCGTAAGAGTGGCCAACCTTTAGATAATGGTGGTCGTGTTGATCAAGTGGCTCAAGGAGGGATGAGATACCCAATGCTATTACCAATAAGTTTTCTTGGCTTTGTTGTGCATGTATTGTTAGGCTCGGCGTGCCACTATTTCTTCTCTTTTTTTTTGGTTGCTAGTGGGGCTTCGTGTGTGCCCAAGGTGCTGTGTGGATCTTTGGTGTCTATTCTTTTGTTGGGTGTACTGTCGCTAGAAGGTTTATAGGTGCTGATCTGGGTTTGTATTGCATTAGGTCTTGCTTTGTGGTTTGTTGGAGTTGGCATGGTGGATTTGTATGTCATTATATGACTAGAATGGTTTTATGCATGTGTGTCTTCATGGATGGTAGGACCTATAGAGATATGTCACGATTCCCTGATGAACCTGCCTTTGCATGGGAGGTTGTTGAATGGTAGCAAGGGAGGTTGGTCCATTTCTTATGTTAAAGTACAATTGGGTTCCAAGGGGGTTAAATTTGTTATCTTGTAAGAAATGGAGGTGTTGAACCTAAGTTGTTTTGTTAATAAAATTGTTGTTTGTGGTAGATGAGGCTTTGTATGTTCATTTTGATATATTGAATTTTGGGGTAGTGTCCTTTGGTTTGACTAGTACACCGAGTATGCTTATAAGTCTCATGAGTAAGATCTTTAGTCCCCACTCTAATAGGTTTATGATGGTTTTGGTGATGATAATATGGTTCATTCCCTAATGAGGTAGTGCATTTGAATCATTTGAAGGTAGTACTACAAGTTCAAGGAAGAAGGTTGGGTGCTCAGTAGGAGAGATGGGAATTTTGGTGGTAAGAGGTTGCCTTCCTGGGTTGTGTGGCACCGAGTGAAGGTATTAAGGTAGACCCTAGTAAGATAAAGGTGGTTAGGTGTTAGCCTAGACCTTGACTTACTTGGGTATTAGGAGCTTTTTGGGTTTAGTGGGCTATAATCGGAGATTGTGAGTGGGTTTTCTTCTATTGTTGCGCCTATGACTTAGTTGACACTAAGTATGGCCATGTTGTGACCAACGTTTTGAGTAGGCTGATTTGATAGTCTGGGAGTTGCTATTTCTTGCGTTATTCCTCTGTGCTAATAGGATTCATGTGTCTGTGGGTTGATCCTTGATCCCTTCCAATCAAGGAGACCCAAAATTATTTTCAAGAAAACCTACATGGATTTTACTTATTTTAATTTAGAATTTGAATATTATGATTCCAAAAATTTATGCATGAGTAGTGTTTATTTGATGATTTTAATGTGATTTAAACTATTATATGAGGATTTACTTTGGGTTTATGAAGTTATACGTATGCATGTTCTCTTTTTGAATTATTTATGCATGAGAGATTACACTATGGATTTAAATATGGAATAAATTATATTTCACTTCAACTTCATATTATAATTGTTGATTCTTAAATGGACTCTTACTTACCCATTTCATTTCCTCTTGTTCATAGCATATGCATTCATGTACATAGATTATTTTGAAAAGTTATGTTATGGGTAAGCGCAGTTTAATTTTATGATATGATTTTGATAAAAGGTTGGTTATGACAATATTGTGATCATATATATGTCTT
>JAOTQR010111187.1:0-25984 GCA_025774065.1 Solanum ossicruentum | reverse complement strand
GCCCCCCCCTCCCCCCCCCTCCCCGCTTGGAGAATTGAGTTGTTAATTACCTATATTGCGTATTGGTGAATTCATTGTGAGTCTCTGTATTCTCTGTGGGATTCAAACCTAACCTTGGTTAGGTTTTATATTTGATAATGATTGCTTAATCCTCCAAAAGAGAGGTGTAACTTGGGTATGATCAAAGATTATGGCGCTATTGCTAGAGAATACGACTAGACTTAATTGAATTCACAAGTAATTGTAATTCAAGTGTTAATCCATAGTTTCCTTGTATTTTACTTTTGTTTTGTTTTTTATTTTGTTTCTTTGCAGGGTATACAAATAGTGTATGCCCAACACTAGGAGTCAAGGCAATCCCTTAACTCCACTTGATCTAGAGATCCAAAGAATTAGAAAAAGAATGTCCCAAGAAAATGCTAATACTGCGGGTAATGCAACCTTGAATCGAAATGTGAACGATGATGATCAGAATGACAACCCACCTTATTTGGAGAATATTCCACAGCCTTAGGATTTCTATGACGATGTTTATTGGTGGAATCAATATAGATTGAACTTTATGGCTATGGATGTGACTGGGGCTATTGTGTTGCCACCACTACCGGATGACACAAAGTTCACAATTTCTAGTGGGTTACTTCAAATGTTGCCAAACCATGGATTATTTGCAGGCCTACCATCAAAGGATGCACATAGCCACTTTTACAATGTGGCATTTGTTTGTAAGAGTGTGATAGGGACACAGAATCTATCTATAGATGCCATGCGACTTTGTATTTTCCCATTATCTCTTACGGGCAATGTTGTGTTATGGCTATCTGAGCTCTCATAGAGTTCAATCACTAGTTGGGTAGATGTATAGGAGGCATTTTTATAGATGTACTTCCCTAGATCGAAGAAGCTCAAGTTAAAGGATCAGATCAACAACTTTGAGCAACTTCCTGGTGATTGAATTAGCACTACGTGAGAGTGATTTACTAAGTATTTAAGGAGCATCCCTAACCACAAGATAGTTGATGATGCCTTGGTGGAGATCTTCCACCATGCCCTTGATGAGAATAGTCAAGCCTGTGCCGACACCATTATGGGGGGCATGTTTTTAGATCAACCATTTGCAAAGATTGTCGAACGTATGGAACAAGTGGTCAAGATGAATCGTTCATGGGGACAATGGATAGAGCTTCTATGAGGAGTTTATGTGCTGTTAATGTTGGTTTAGAGCAAGCCAAGATCAGTGAGGAAATTATGCAAAAACTTGCTCAACTTTGCGCAAGCATGGATGTTGTGATCAAGTAGAATTATGAAAGAGTATATGCAATAGTTCATCAACCTCCACGTGCACCCATGAATGAAGAGTCTTGTTTTGAGGAGGATACTTTCTTTGTGAATGATCAGATGGGGGATTTCTGAACCAATGCCCAAGGGTCCAATCAGGACTATTGGCACCAAGGTCAAGGAAACCAAGGTTGGAACTATGATAGAGATAGAGCGTATAGAGACAATTGAGATGGTTATTACAAGAGGAATATGGGTCCAGAAGTATATTGGTGTAGAAGAGATAGTTTTAGAAATGGTCCATATTTGCCACAACATAATCAAGATGCCGGTACAAATAATTCTAGAATTGAGGAGATGTTTGATCATTTGTTAAGGCCGAGACACAAGATGAAACTCTAAGGGGCATGAAATCCTATATTTCAAGCATTAATCAAATGATAGAGTCTCATTCTGTGGCTATTAAACTGCTTGAACAATAATTTGGTCAAGTGTCAACTCAGTTGAATCAACGTCAAAAGGGTACATTGCCTAGCAACACAATTCAAAATCCAAAGAATGAAGGGCAATGTATGGCGATTACTAGAGGTGGCAAGAGTACCATTGATCCTCTTATGCCAGTTGAGGTAGAAGATGTTCGTGAGAAGATAGTTGCAGATAAGAATGTGTTTGAAGGAGATGAGTATGTCAAAGATGGGATGATTGAGGTAACTAAAGAGACAAATACGTATAAGCCCATCCCAAGGCCTCATCCTCCTTTCCCTCAGAGACTTTAAAGGAGGAAGGAGGAAGGAAAGTTCAAACACTTTCTCTCTATGCTTAAGCAACTATCCATCAACATCCCTCTTATTTAAGCTTTGGAGAAAATGTCAGGTTATGCAAAATATATGAAGGATTTGGTTACCAAAAAGTGTACAGTGAGTGAGGAGCTTTCTCATGCACTTTAACATTGTAGTGCTATCACTACTAAGTCCTTGGTTCAAAAGCGTGAAGATCCAGGTGCTTTTACTACACCTTGAACTAAAGGGGATGTGGAGTTCGCAAGGGAACTATGTGATTTGGGTGCAAGTATCAATTTGATGCCTCTTGCAGTTTACAAGAAGGTTGGTTTGGGTGCCCCTCCCTATTAACATACTGTTGTTGATAGCGAATAGAACTATCAAGAAACCTATGGGGATACTATATGATTTGTTGGTAAAGGTTGAAAAATTCATATTCCTTGCATATTTTGTGATTCTAGATAGTGAGGTTGATTTTGAAGTTCCTATTATCTTGGGAAGACCATTCTTAGCTACGCGACGAGATCTAGTGGATATGGAGGTCAGTCAACTCATGTTTAGAGTAAATGATAATAAAGTTGTCTTTAATATCTGCTAGTCTATGAAGCATCCTCATGAGTTGAAAAGTAAGGTTTGGGCAATTGGTGAAGTCTAGTAGCTGATTTATCTAAGTCGTGCCGCGACAATAACTCAGGTGCTACTTGAGAGGCAACCCAAGGATTTTGATGTTTTAGCTTAATTTTGAGTTTATTTTCAAATTTTGGATTCCTACATAGTTGTTTGATTGTGTTTTGATTGCTATTTTTGACATTGGGTTTGTTACATATAGGGTGTAAGTGAATTTTATGAAGAGTATGTAGGTAAAAGACTAAGGCAACAAATTTTTCTAAGAAATGCATCAGGTACAATTTTTACAAAAGGACTTACAGTTTTTACAAAAGGACTTACAAGTTATATTGCACTTTACAAGTCATAACCCCACCTCGTAGAGATCTCCAGTGAGCATGAATAGTTTCACTCAACCCATGAGCCAACTTTATGACTCGTTGATCAAACTATGATTAGTGAATGGGGTTCGTGGAGCTCAGGTAAGAATCTAAATTTTTATAAGTGTTGAGAGGTCTACGAGACTAGGACTTACGAGATGTAGGTCTATCTATGACTCGTATCTGCAGTTTCGTAGACCCAAACCCATTAATTTTAACTACGACCCAGTAATTGTATAAAAGGGGGTTCAAATTATTTTGACCTCACTTTTGACCTAATTTTACCACAATTTCCCAAAAAATTTCCCTCCTCTTTTTTTGAGAACTTTTCGGCAAGTGTGACCATTTTTTGACGTGATTTTCTGGCACCTAGTGTTTCGGGTTCAATCATCTTCTCTCTTTTTTTCTTCAATTTATTCTTTATTTATGGTAAGTTCTTGATTTAATTTTCATTATTCATTTGCCTAGATTTGTACTTGTTTGACTTGATGAGCATGTTGGTTTGGTATTTAATCATAAAATTCTTGGTGAATTTGAATGGTGAAGGTGAAATTAGGGTTGCCTTTAATTGAATTTAATGTTTGAGTTTGGAATTGAATGTTTGACATGATTAATTGCTAAATGTTATACCTATTGAATCATCGTCCATGCTTGATTGTTTGATATTGCATGATTTGTGATGGTGAGTTTTGTGCTTTATCATGGGCATATAAATTTGTATGAGTCAAATCAGAATGGTTGAAATGATAGGATATTAATGCTAAACTGTTCTCTAGGGGGTGTTTTTATGTTGAAATTTTCATGGATATTGGTTGTTATGTGCTTATCATGTCTGGACACTTGTATGCTTGCTTCCGTACTGGTAGGATAATGTTTGAAATGTTTTTAGGGTCCGTGTGATGGACTTAGAAATATTAGGTACCTGGTATTTCTTGTTCAAGAAGGTACCTAGTATTTCTTGTTCAAGAGAGTCTTCATGACTCATAGATGAGTCTATGAGTTCCGCTCGTAGGAAATTCCAGACACTTGATAATCTAGGTATTCATCAGATGAGACCTTCTATGAGTTCTAGATCACTTTACGACTAGTAGATAGGTTTCACAGATCCTTGACTGTTCTGAATTACTCTCTGGAATTTTATAGAACCTAGTCTATGACTCGTAAACCAATTTACAAGTCGTACTAGGTCTTGTAAAATTTTCTAGTGACCTTTATTGTTCTGAAACACTAATCTACGAGAGAACTTTATGACTTGTAGTGTTCACTATGACTCGTAAAAGGCCTTTCGTATAACCCTTCCACAAGTGATTCAATGAAGCTTTTGCTTTTTGTTTCTTGATTGTTTGGGCTAATGATGGTTCATTTATGTTGATTTATCAGACACTATTGCCTCAAAAGGAAATCGCTCAAAGATTGAGGCTTTTAGGAGGAAGCTCATTTCAAAGATGACCCTATAAATGGCAATTGTTCAGGTGATGATCAGATCCCTCAACTGAGTGAGTCATTGGATATATATATGATGCCCAGCCTGACCTAGAGATATATCGACCACAGACTAGAGTTGTTGCCAGGTCTGGGCAGCCTCAGCTCAGAGTGATAGTCCTTCCCAGTCTATGAGGAATATAGTGAGGAGACGGGGAGTAGCATGGCCCAGATGACCCCTTCTACGGAAGAGCAGAGATCAGAGGAGGCCTCAAAGGATAGAGGAGATGTCAAGTCCTCCGTCTCACCATCTTCATCATCAGCATCAGATGCTACTACTCATCGGTGGTGCATCGAAGATATGGAGACCATATTTTTGGAGGGCATAGAACATAAGAAGTGGGGTAAACCTACATGTTTGATATATGAGGAGCCCAGGTTTATTGATGATGGACTTAGGCATGTCTCAGGTCTACAAGACACGATTAGACGATATGGGTTGAGGTGGCTGACAGAGTCTCTTGGACGATACTCCTCGGTGTTAGTGAGGGAGTTCTATGGATCTTATGCTGCCATGAATCAGCAATCTTCCCAAGGAGAAGAAGGCTATCTCACAGGCCAGATTGACAGAGGTATGGGTTAGAGGTCGGCAGGTCAATATTTCTGAAGAGACCATCCACCATATGCTTACTGGTCCTGAGTACCCTGCCCCAAGATCTACAGGGAGTTTGATCACAGGTTGGGGATGGGTCGAAACACATTGATTATGAAGGATCCTGAGCATCATACTTCTCTTCTGAAATATTTGGTCGGTCATATTGCGTAACAGGGTCCGAAGCTTGCTTGGGTCACAAACCACATTGAGCCTATAGTGAAGGCTTCAATGAGTTTCCCCGCTAAGTTTTGGTGGGACATTGTCAGATCACGCATCTGAACGACCTTAGCGGATAACACACTTATGCTAGAGCATGCAATATAGTTGCCAGCATCTTGGCTAGCTACGACATTGATTGGCCCAACTCATAGCAGAGCAGATACATGAGTTTGCATTGAAGAGGGCCACCTTCATCCCATTTCAGATTTTGATCTATAGACTCTGTATAGAGTCGATGGAGGAGATCTTGCACTAGCTGGACCAAATAGTTGAGTCCTAACATACATTATAGCCCAGTCTAATAAAGGCCAATGAGAACTTGATGGAAACCTGGCGAGCACAACCTCCACCACCACCACAGATGTTTTCCCCAAAGTCACCACCTAAGGTTTCGATGACTGCCACCACCACCACTACTGCTGCTACTACTAATGAGAGAACCTAGCAGCCCAAGACATTCAATATTGAGATGGGTACTAGTGCAACTACTCCTGCACCAGAGGCCATCACTTCACAACCTTATACACCAGGCTTGATTTATGTGTCTGTTGTTTTTATTCAGGCCATGGCACAATGATTATCACGTGCTGAGGCCCAGTTATCTCAGCTTATCCAGTAGCTCTGGCCATGGGTCTGGCAGGCTATTGCGGATTCAGAGGAGTGGAGCCGAGCGTTCACCATATCTACTATTTAGGAGCATGTTTCTAGAGTGGACGCCCGTATCGATGCCTTTGAGGATCAGGTTTAGAAGAGGTTAGCCTAGGCTCGACCTTCAAATTTATTAGCTATCCATCAGGAGATCGAGAAGCTTAAAGGTGGCATGACAACTTCACTTGCGACACCTGTGACACTACCAGAGACTACATCTACAGAGCTACTATTTGATTTATTTACCTCCATGAAACCTTCATAGAATTCCCTTGGGAAGAGACCTTGCACGGATACATAGCTAGATGAGAGAAATATACATGCAAAGTTTTTTGATGATGATGACGATGAGGAGGATAAGCTTGGGCTGGCCTTAAGTACATAGAGGCACGAGGAGTAGATGAGGCTAGATTGTGAGCATGATCACGCAAGAGGTATTGGCCCCTCCGGACAGAGTGCAGCAGCTGAGGAGACTACCCTATAGGAGGAGGATGGCCAGACTCAGCTACAGACTGGCGCTTAGGTGCCAAGGTATGTTTTTAACGCCTACTTATTCTATTTTTTCTTGATTTGGTGCATTGGGGATAATGCACAATTTTTTGATGAGGTGTGGGTAGTTATGGGCTTTGGTGAAGTCTGAGTAGCTTATGGTCCATAACTACCCCTAATTTTGATCTCAAGATTTTCTTATTTGTGTTCTTTTTCCTCGTGAATATTTAATTTCTATTAAACCGACATGTTTAGGATATTTAGTGTCATGACCCAAGCTAAGGGCCTAGATGTGACACGATGAACGGAGAACCCAAAGAAACCCCGAACAAGCCTCTTAATTTGTCATTACACATCATTAGCTGCGGAAGCAATAAATCAAGCATCAAGAGATAATAAAGTGGGACAACCGGGGCTAAGGGAAAGCACTTTCATACCATAGACATCAAGAACAATAAAGTCAAGGCTCTTAGCATAGATACATAATATGTCCAACAAGCACCTCTAATACATAGATAAGAGCGGGGGCCAAGACAAAGTAACCGGGATCACCCTCATAGTCAAGACAGACAATAAAGAAGAATGTCTCAATACATAATAAAAGCATCATAGACTAAGGTCCCCAAAGTGGATGACTCACCAACTATCTTAAGTAGTATCGAACTAGCCACGCGGAGGAGGATGATCAACTTGGACACAGGTTCCTATATGGTGACATCATGTAAGCATAGAGTATGTGTTAATACATTTGAATGTACTAAGTATGTAGGATTTAATGCAACAAGAGATAGATGTCATAATTAAAATGCATAACAATAGGCAATAGACATTATATAACAATATGGCATATATGATCAATGCTCAAGTAAAACATGCTCAAATAACTTATACTCATATACGATATCATATGTGTAGAATAAACTAAGCTAGATTTCCAAGGTACAACCCCTTGGTAGGTTAGTGATGATGTCGCCCCATCACTTAGGTGGTGAAGTACTAACCCTTCACTCGGTTGGTGATAAGACTGCCCCATCACCTAGGTGGAGATGTACTAACCCTTCCCTCGGTTGGTGATAATGCTGCCCCATCACCTAGGTAGAGAAGTACTAATGTTTCCCTCTGTTGGTGATAATGTCGACCCATCACCTTGGTGGAGAAGTACTAACCCTTCCCTCGGTTGGTGTAATACCGCACCATCATCTTGGTGGAGAAATACTTTCCCTTCCCTCGGTTGGTGATAATGCCGCCCCATCACCTCGATGGAGAAGTACTAACCCTTCCCTTGGTTGATGAGTATAAACCCCCATCTCGGTTATCCAAGTTCCTAGACCCCCCCCCCAATTGGGCATGTCCTAATGCAACACTTTATATAGAGTATATCATATACATAAGCTCATTGCATAATCATATAGTCAATGATATCATATCTCATGCTTTGGAGCTTCAACTCTTCAAGAAACCACATCAAGACATTTTATCAAATGCTTAGAGGGTTTGTAATGCTAGTATAAAACCATGAAATATAGAGATGAAATCATGCAAGAAAATCCATTGTAAAAACATCAATCAACACCTTGCAACACCCTTAAGTAACACACATCAAAAGCCCTTCTCATATCTTACAGTAGATCAAAGATCTATAGCGCAATACATAGCAAAACAGTCACAATTTTACATAGCTTCAACATAGTGCAGTGAATTTCATAATAATCAAGACCCATTTATAAATCAAATTTAAATCATGCAATTTGAGTAAAAGGAGTTTTGGGTATCATGGGTGAAAATAACCTACGAAAGAAACCCACATACCTTAGCTTGGAGATGAACTTGATGAAGATTGGAGATGGAGATTTGAAGCTTGGAAAAGAACCTTGAAAGAAAACCTTAGCTTAGGATGAGGGTTTGGACTTGAATTTGGAAGTGAAAATATTGCTAAGTGTTTGAGTGAGTATTGAGAAATGTTTTGGGTAATAACACGTTTACGAACACTTAGGCCCAAGACTTAGAAGTCTTGGACCATACTAAAAGAAACAATCCCAAAATAAGAAGACCCTTTTCCTACTAATTTAGATCTTCTGAACAAGAATATGAAGTCGGATTTTCGAAATAACAAAAGGATTTCTATATATATGGAATTTGAAATTCTGGACATTTCCAAGGCATTCTTTTGGGCATATTTTGGGGCTGTTTCAAAATCTCCCCCTTGGGAATATTCATCCCCGAATGTAAAAGAGACGTACAAGACAAGAGTGATCATAAATAAATCAGCTCCAGCAAGAATGCAACATTACATTTAAAGCACCATTTTTAAAATCTCAACATACGTGTCAAATCATCAAAACTTGCCAACTTAAAAATGAATGCATATGAATGACATAGGGGCTGAAACATAAGACTTGGAATCACATAAGGGACCTATAATTAGTTCCTTAGACTTGAGTGGAGTGGAAAAGATAAGGATTCCACTTTTGCATGTTAGCTTCGATCTCCCAAGTAGCACTTTCGATTTGTTGGTTCCTCAAAAGGACCTTAATGGATGCCACCTCCTTGTTCCTCAATCTCTTCACTTGCCTATCTAAGATCTGAACCAAAGTCTCCTCATAAATCAAGTTATCCTCAACAATACCCACAACATCAAGAGGCGTAATAGCATTAGGGTCACCAACACATTTTCTCAACATAGAGATGTGGAACACTGGGTAAACCAAATTTATTTCCCTATGCAACTTCAACTCATAAGCTACCTTGCCAACCCTCTTCAAGAGCTCATAAGGACCAACATATATTGGACTCAACTTCCCCGTTTTACCAAAACAGACCAGTCATTTCTTTGGAGAAACCTTCAAATAAACCCAATCAGCCATTTTGAATTCAAGGTCCCTTCTTCTCACATCGACTGGATTTTTGATGACTTTGGGCTATTTTCAACCTTTCTCTAATCTTCCTCACCATCCCAAGAGCCTCCATAACCAGACCCGGCCCCATTAAAGCCACCTCTCCAACTTCAAACCACCTAACTGGTGATCTACATCGTCTCTCATAAAGAGCCTCAAAAGGAGCCATCCCGATGCTATAGTGATAACTATTATATGCAAACTCAATCAAAGGAAGACGGTCATCCCAACTACCCCTCAACTCCAATACACATGCCCTAAGCATATCTTCAAGGGTTTGAATGGTTCTTTCGGCTAGGCCATCCATTTGGGGGTGAAAGGCCGTACTAAGGTGAACTTTTGTACCAAGACCCCTTTGAAACAACCTCCAAAAGTTTGAAGTGAATTGTAAACCACGATTCGATATGATGGACAAAGGAACCCCATACAACCTCACTAACTCATGGATGTACAACCTCGCATACTCTTCAGCCCCATATGTGGTCTTAATTGGTAGAAAGTGAGCTGATTTTGTCATCCTATCAACCACCGCCCATATAGAATCAAAACCTTTTCTAGTCTTGGGCAACCCAACCATAAAATCCATATTAATTGCCTCCCACTTCTAAGTGGGAATCTCTATGTCTTGGGTTAGGCCACCCAGCCTTTGATGTTCGGGTTTGACTTATTGAAAACTATGGCAATTGGAAATGAACTTTGCAATGTCCCTCTTCATGCCTCCCCACCAATACACTCCCTCAAGTCTCTATACATTTTGGTGGAACCAGGGTGAATAAAATAAGAAGAATTATGGGCATCATCAAGTATATTCCCCCTCAAATCATCAGCACAAGGCACACACGACCTACCTTGATACCTAAGGGCACCATCTCCCTCTTGGGAGAAAACCTCTACTTTGCCCTCTTTTAGCAAGGCCTTCAATTCAAATAAGGAGGAGTGAAGATCTTGTTTTGTTATTACCTCATCAACCAAAGAAGACTTAGACCCATCAACAACCACAACACTATCCTCACAAATCTCTTCCAACCTAACCCCCAATCTAGCCAACCGATGTACCTCCCTAGCCATTTTCTTATTACCACCATTAACATGGGCTAGACTACCCATAGACACCCTACTCAAAGCATCTGCCACCATATTTGACTTACCCGGATGATAGTGCACACTCATGTCAAAGCCTTTGAGAAGTTCTAACCATCTCCTTTGCCTCAAGTTGAGATCTCTTTGAGTGAAGACATATTGGAGGCTCTTATGATTGGTAAAGACATCAACATGCAACCCATACAAATACTGACGCCAAATCGTTAATGCAAACACCACAATAGCCAATTCAAGATCATGGGTAGGGTAATTCCTTTCATGCACTTTGAGTTTCCTAGAGGCATAGGCTATGACCTTACCATTTTGCATAAGCACACAACCCAACCGAACTCTAGATGCATCACAATACACAACAAAACCCTTAAGCCCATTCGGTAGTGACAATATAGGAGAGGACACAAATCTATCCTTCAATGTTTGGAAGCTTCTCTCACATTCATCGGTCCACACAAACTTAAATTTCTTTTGAGTCAACTTTGTCATAGAGAAAGCAATAAAGGAGAACCCATTCATGAACCTTCTATAGTAACCCGCAAGGCCCAAGAAACTCCTGATATCTGACGGGGCCAATGGTCTAGGACAATTTCTAATCAAATCAGTTTTCTTAGGATCCATTTTTATACCATCCCGACACCACATGACCCAAGAATGCAACCTCCTTCAAACAAAACTCACACTTTTCATATTTAGCATACAATTTCTCCTCCCACAATCTTTGCAACACCACCCTCAAATGACCCATATCCTCCTCCCTACTATATGAATAGATCAAAATATCATCAAGGAAGACCACAACAAAGGAATCAAGGTGGGGTTTGAAGACCTTATTCATTAGGTCCATGAAGATAGCCAGTGCATTGGTCAGCCTAAATGACATCATAACAAACTCATAATGCCCATATCTAGTCTAGTAGGCCATCATGGAAATAACACACTCTCTCATCCTCACTTGATGATACCCAGACCGAAGATCAATCTTAGAGAAGAAGCTAGCCCCTTTCAATTGGTCAAACATGTCATTAATCTTGAAAGAGGATATATATTATTTATAGTGACCCTATTGAGTTGTCAGTAGTCGATACACATTCTAAGTGACCCATCCTTCTTCTTTACAGACAACACCGGTGCAACCCAAGGTGATTGACTAGGTCAATAAATTCCTTCTCCAACAAATTTTTCAATTGCTCTTTTTACTCTTTCAAATCCCTCGGGGCCATACGGTAAGGGGGAATGGAGACAGGTTGAGTATTGTAAGGGGATCTATGCCAAAATCTATCTCTATTTCGAGAGGGACACCGGGAAGGTCATTTTGGATACATCAAGAAACTCATTTACAACCGGAACTAACTCAATGGAAGGGACTTTGGACACTATATATTTAGCCCTCACAATATGGTAAAGACACCCCTTAGAGATCAACTTACGGGCTTTAATGCATGAAATGAATCTACCCTTGACCACCAGATCTTGACTTTCCCACTCAAGGATGGGTTCATTAGGAAATTGAAACTTGACCCTACGGGTTCTGAAATGAGTAGAATCATAGTAGGCATGTAACCAGTCCATCCCAAGAATGACATCAAAATCTACCATGTCTAATTCAACAAGATCACAAGGCAACAACTTATGCAAAATGCAAATAGGATAACTTTTATAAACTTTCCCAGAAACAATAGAAGCACTAATAGGAGTAGTAACTTCATATGAATCATGCAACAACTAGGGGACAACATGGAGCTTTTTAGCAACAAAAGGGGTAACAAAGGAAAGAGTGGCACCCGGATCAATCAAAGCATACACATCAAAGTCAAAGATTTTCAACATACTGATAACAACATCGGCGACTTCAACAACCCCTTGCCTCCCATTTAGAGCATATAATCAATTGTGCCTTGGTGCACCACCTTGAGGACCACCTCTATCCAATGGAACCACATTTGCATCCTAGACCTTGCCACAGTTTCTTGGACAATTTATCTTCTTGTGACCAAGCTCCCCACAACCAAAGCATGCATTAGAACCCTTCAAACATGGACCATTATGACTCTTCCCACATCTAGGATGCACATACATAGGAGATACACCACCAACACCTTGAGGCCTAGGGAAGTCATTGGCAAACCCCCTATTAGTAGCACGAGAAGGCCCTTGGGCTTGATGAGATCTAACACCCTTTTGGAACTTACGCTCAAAATGGGCCCTCTTGGCTTCATGCTCCCTTCTCTTCCTCAATTTCTGCTCCTCCATTTGCTCTGCATAGGTCATTAATCGAGACAAGTCTATGTCACTAATTAACATGGCAGATCGACATTTTTCACTTACCAAGTCAGATACCCCATTACAAACTTGTTCATCCTAGATCTAGGATCGGCCACCAAATGAGAAGCATACTTTGAAAGTTGATTAAACTTGAGGGCATACTCTCATACACTCATAGAACCTTGTTTCAAGTTCATAAACTCCACCAACTTAGCTTCCCTAAGCTCAAGAGGGAAAAACCGACTAAGGAAGACCAATTTGAACTCCTCCCAAAGAACCACATTACCAATCCCCTTCTCACCCTTTGGTTGATCATTCCATATTTAAGCTACCCCATTGAGTTGGTACGCTACCAACTCCGACTTTTCATTCGATCCAATACCCATGATATTCAATATTTTGTAGACCTCACTAATGAACTCTCGTGGGTCTTTATCCACCTTTGACCCATAGAAAACTGGAGGATTCATCCTCATGAAGTCTCTTACCCTAGCTCCTGGGGTAATATCATGAGGGTTTTGGGCCCTATGATTGACTTGGTTGGCCACAACTTTGGCAAGCATAGTGAGAGCATCCCGGAGCTCCCCATTGTTAGCTTGCTTCTCAGGAGTTTTGGCCTTTCGTCCTCGAGTGTTTGGCATGATCTAGCATAGCAAAGAACAATTGTCAAGGGCAAAAGCTTACCACAACTCTATAGCACTACTTAGAACATCAAGAAGGGAGACATTTCCTAAAACATCTCATAGCCTCCTATTCAAAGTCATGGTGCACTTCACAACCATGAATAGGACTCTAATCGACATGGTGTGTTGGACTCCGAAGATCTATCAACCTAATGCTCTGATACCAAGTTTGCCACGAACCAAGCCTAGGGCCTAAACGTGACACGGCGAATGGGTAACTCGATGAACCCCAAACAACCCTCTTAACTTGTCATTACATATCATCGGTCGTGGAAGCAATAAATCAAGCATCAAGAGATAATAAAGTGGGACAACCAGGGTTAAGGGACAACACTTTCATACCATGGACAACAAGAATAATAGAGTCAAGGCTCATAGCATAGATACATAACATGTCCAACAAACACCTCTAATACATAGATAAGAGTGGGGGGGGGCAAGACAAAGTAACCGCGCTCACCCTCAAAGCTAAAATAGATAATATAGAAGAATGTATTAATACATAATAAGAGCAACATAGACTAAGGTCCTCGAAGTAGAGGACTCACCAACTAGCTTTAGTATTGAACTAGCCACGTGGAGGAGGGTGATCAACTTGGGCACCGGTTCCTACATGGTGACATCATGTACATATAAAGTATGTGTTAGTATGTTTGAATGTACTAAGTATATAGGATGCAATACAACAAGAGATAGACTTCATAAGCAAAATGCATAATAATAGGCCACAAACATCATATAACAATATGACATGTATGATCAATGCTAAGCTCATATAGGATATCATATGTGTAGAATAGACCAAACTAGATTTCCAAGGTACAACCCCTTGGTAGGTTAGTGATGATGCCTTTTTATCATTTAGGTGGTGAGGGACTAACCCTTCACTCGGTTGGTGATAATGCCGCCCCATCACCTAGGCGGAGAAGTACTAACCCTTCCCTCAGTTGGTGATAATGTCGGCCTATCACCTAGGTGGAGAAGTACTAACCCTTCCCTCGGTTGGTGATAATACCACCCCATCACCTAGGTGGAGAAGTACTAACCCTTCCCACAGTTGATGAGTACAAACCCCCATTTCGATTTTTCAGGTTGACCCCCTGGATTGGGCAAGGCCTAATGCAACACTTTATATAGAGTATATTATATACATAGGCCCATTTCATCATCATATAGTCAATCATATCATATATAATGCTTTGGACCTTCAACTCCTCAAGAAACCACATCCGAACATTATCAAACACTTAGAGGGTGTGTAATGCTAGTATTAAATTATGAAATATAGAGATGAAATCAAGCAAGAAAAACCATTGTAAAACCATCAACCAACACCTTCCAACACCCTCAAGCAATATAAGTGAAAACCCCTTCTCAAATCTTACAACAGATCAAAGATTTATAGCTCAAAACATAGCAAAATAGTCACAATTTTACATAGCTTCAACATAGTGCAATGAATTTCATAACAATCAAGACTCATTTGCAAATCAATTTTAAATCATGCAATTTGAGTAAAAGGAGGCTTGTGTATTATGGGTGAAAGGAACCCATGAAGCAAACACACATAGCTTAGCTTGGAGATGAAATTGGTGAAGATTGGAGATGGAGACTTGAATCTTGAACAAGAACCTTGAAGGCAAATCTTAGCTTAGGATGAGGGTTTGGGACTTTAATTTGGAAGTGAAAATATGGAGAAGTGTTTGAGTGAGTATTGGGAAATGTTTTGGGTAATATTAGAGTGAAATTTGGCTAAGTATAGGTCAAAAGACGTTTGGAAATACTTAGGCACAATTTTATAAGTCTTGGAATGAACTAAAAAAACAATCCCAAAATTTGAGCAACGCGAAAACCTCATTGGAAATTGCACCATAGATTTTCAAATTTTGATATGGTTACTCTAAAATCAGTGTTAGACCCTTCTCTCCCTAATTTTGATCCCTAAAAAAGAATATGAAGTCGGATTTTCGAAATAACAAACAAATTTTGAGATATATGGAATTTGATATTCCGGGCATTTCTGAGGTACGTTTTCGGGCATTTTTTGGAGTCGTTCATTTATATGATATTTTTAGCATATAGTACTAATACTTATTGCATATAGCATGTTTTGTGTTTTATTTTGAAAATTGGTACCTACCAAAAGTTTTTGATTAGTAGTTAAATGGCAACTATGCATGTTTGGGTGTTTGACAATAGTTGTTCTGATAAGTGAGGGTAATTGAGACATGAAGCATGATCTATGAGTTGGTTGTTGATAACACATACAATGCCATGTGAGTGTGAGCTTATTTTGCTAGATTTGTGCATTTGGTGCTAATTCAGAACTTGCCCTGTTACTCTAAGTTAGATTGTAGATTAAATGGATTTGGAAGGGATATTAGGCCTTTGTTCTTTAAATTAGTCCACTTTAGCCTAAAAATGACCAACCAAATGAAATTTTATCCCTTGTTCTAAATATTTGAGCCTTACATGTACCAATTATTTTCAAAAACACCTAAGTAGCCTAACCTTGTCTAGTGAAAAATCTTGAAATTTGCCCTGGTCTATCATTGAGTATTGTGAACTTTGATTGAGTCAAAAAAGCCTAAGTTGAGGGTGGCTACCAAAAATGGCCCTGGTTTGGGGAATAAATATTGTGTACTTTAATACAGGCGAAAATCCTAAGTTAAGGGCGGCCGGTGTAGGGGTAAAATCACAAAAAATAAGGTGGTGAGTTGGGAATGAGGAGAAAAAGAAGAAAATCACGTACCGGTGTAATAAAAAGTGAAAAGATGCCTTAGATTGATATTAAAAGCAAAATCAAGTGTAAAAATGAGGTAAAAGCTGAAAAATGAGAAGAAAATACCCAAAAAAGCTTGAATGTCGAAAAAGGAAGGATAAGGTACAAATATTCTAGTTGGTAAGCTAAAAGTGATGAAAAACGTAGTTCAAGGATTGCTTTTAGTCACTATATTTCCAAAATAAACGTTCTTGGTGGAAAAAATGTGAATGAAGGATTGTACTAAATTAAATTGGGTCTATGAATCTAAAAAATGGTAAGAATTCTTGATCTCTCTTACCAAAGCCCCATGAGTCTACTTTACAAGCCTAGAAAGTCCTAAAGTGATCCTAGTCCAGTTGGTTGAAAAATCTGTGTCATCATAATTGTACGGACTCAAATTTTATTGTACGGACTCAGATTTTAAATCTTATTTATGTTGTTTAAGGCTATCATAGGCTCCCTATATCAAGCCAAGTTCAAAGGAATTTCCGTTGGCTAAGTTTGACACAAGTAACGGTAGAAGGGTTAAATTTAAACAAGCATAACTTTTAGCAAAATTGGAATTGGGTTGCCCATAAAAATGTCAAATGAAATTCCTTTGAGTTATCTTTCTAACGCACTTGGTTTCACCTCATTTAGAGTTCAGATGAAGGAGTTATGACCATTTTTGTAAGACCTTCCTGTGCAGTGAAGCCCCGTGGGCACTTATACAGGCAGTGATGTCTTGTACTGGTCATGTGAGGTGTCTTGAGTTGGAAAAGACCATTTTTGGCCTAAGGAATGGGGAACAAACCAGTGGTACGGGACGTGTAGCTTACCATTGTCCGTGTGGCTGGTCGTGGGGTTAGTACAAGAGAGGAATAGTGGGCGTTTGAGAGAGTTTTCTTGCTAAGTGTTGTGCCACGCCCCTCACAATAACCCGTGGCACGGCGAATGACCCTTGGTCCTCTGCGTAGAGCTTGGGAAACATTTTCCAGCACCAAGTATGGTGCCATGAACCTCCACATGGGCCGTGAGCTCCAGATGACTTGTTGAGGACTCCGTGATTATGACGAGATGTCTGGTTCCAATCGATATCCAACTTCAATTTTTGGACTAATTATCTTGTCACGGGCACTCCACACGACCCGTGGAGTGCCACACAACTCGTGGGACCTTCTAGGGGCACCATTTGCCAGATTTTTCATCCGATCACTAATGGTGTATTTGTAAATTTTAATTATTCTAATTGACTTTTTTTTAGACTTCCAATGCTAACTTAACCTTCCTAAAAGACCTAAAAAATATTCCTAAGGATCAAACTCATTACTCTCATCTCAAATACACTCTCAATTTTCTCAAGAGCCTCCACCAAGACCCCAATCCTAGTTTCAAGGAAACTCAAGAACAAGTTTAGATTCCAAGACCCACTTCCAAGATTTCATTCTTTCTCAACTCAATTTCAAGGAACTTAATGTCTAAGGTATGTGGGTTGATCCTTGACTTCTTTTCAATCAAGGAGACCCAAAATTATTTTTAAGCAATCTCATGGATTTCTAGTTTACTTTAAATTGGGATTTTGAAGATTATGAATCCTAAAATTTTAACTATTCATGGGTAGTATTTAATTTATGATTTTAATGTGATTTAAACTATTACATGAAGAGTTTCTTTGGGGTTTGTGGAATTTCAAGTATGAATGTCCCCTTTAAGATTTCTAAATGCATGGGTAATTACAATATGAATTTAAATATGGATTTAATTATGTTTCCAATTGAATTTCATATTATATTATTGATTTTAGATTGAATCCTAATTACCCATGTCATTCTCTCATTGTCCATAGCATATGCATTCATGTACATGGATTATCTTGAGAAATTATATTATAGGTTAATCCCAATTATGTTCTATGATATGAGTTTTGATAAAATGTTGGTTATTGCAATATTGTGATCAGATATATGTCTTTGATTTTTAGCTCTTGAGCATTTTGGGTGTTTGCACCATTTTGTATATGAATGGGCAATTCCTATGCATGAGTATATAGATTATGAAATTATATTTTGGCCTTTAAGCCTAAGAATGCATTGAACTGGTTTCAGAAATGATTTACGTCATTTGAAAGTATGTATATATATATATGTATACGTATATTTATTCTTATGGGATGATGACTTAGCACCGATGGATATGGGGCGTAGGGTTATCCCCAAGGGCCCTCTCCCTTTCCTTGAACTACGTACCTAGCATAGGTTTCCAATCCAAAGAGGGAGTTGTCCCGTAAGGAGAAGAAATTATTTGATTTGTGATTTTGTGAAAATTCTATCCAAAGAGGGAGTTGTCCCGTTAGGAAGGTTACTTCATATGAAAAGGGAGTTGTCCCATAAGGTGAAGTATGGTCTACCCTTGGCAAGTAGATTACCTCTCTATCAATGAGGGGATTTCATTGGGATTCCAAGTAATAGCTCGCTTGGTCTTATTTATGTCGGTTGAGGTCACATTCCCAATATATACATACATACATACATATATACATACATACATACATGAG
Organism: Solanum ossicruentum; assembly: GCA_025774065.1. Classification (NCBI taxonomy): domain Eukaryota; kingdom Viridiplantae; phylum Streptophyta; class Magnoliopsida; order Solanales; family Solanaceae; genus Solanum; species Solanum ossicruentum. Next base: position 7,274 of record JAOTQR010111187.1, on the reverse strand, counting down.
TATATCATTTGCATGTCATGCATCATAACTTTCATAGCATTTCATTATATTACATTGTTTGATGTTCAACTCTTTCGATATTATGTGCCTTGTCATTTAACGTTGATATGCAGGTTTTAGTAAGTTACAGGTATTACACCCCGCATACTTAGTACATTCAAACATACTAACACATACTCTTGCCTACATCAGTTTACCATGTTGGGACCGAGGATTTTGACCATCCACTGTTCGACGTTTAGCTTAGATTCTAAATTTACTTGTAATAGTGAGTCCTATCTTTCAGGGATGAACCACTATCTATCTACCTACGTTACTTACTTCTCCTTATGTATTTGAGGGTGAGCCCAGGGTATATCTTGGCCCCTGACCCATTTATGTAGAGGCATTGTTGGATACCTTATAAATCTCTTCACGCTATATGTTATGTGTTATGGTTAAGTCTATGTTGCGTATTTGGTTATCTTTAGTACTGATATGTGACTTGCTCCTATGTCCCAAATTTCGCCCATAGCGTGAGTCCTACTTTCTTATCCCTTAGAACTATGAGTTGATTGTTGAATATGATTCTAAACTTATGATGTGAGTTTTGGTATCTTGAGGCTTGTTTGCGGAATCTCGGGTTCCCATACGCCGTGTCATATTTAGGCCCTAGGCCCGGGGCATGACAAAGATGGTATCAGAGCTCTAGGTTTGTAAATGATCCTCGGAGTCCAACATGCCGCGTAAAGTAGAATCCTATTCATGGGTATAAAGTGCACCATGCCTATGAGGGGAGGCTACAATGATGTTCTAGGAATTGTCTCACTTCTTCATGTCTTATGTCATGCTGTAAATAGTTGGTTTAGCTCTTGACCCTTAATCATATCCTTACTTTGTTTCAGAAGAGGCCTCGTGGTAGACCTTCCAGACCAGCCCTAGCTAATGAGGGTCAAGCACCTCAAGGGCCTCGGGATGAGCCTGTCACTCATGGTGAGTTTCGTATGGCCTTTGTCATGCTTGCCCAAGTGATGACTATTCAGGATAGGTAGGCTAACCTTCCTCGGGATTCCACTCTGGCTTCAAGAGTGAGTGATTTCACCTGGATGAATCCTATGGAGTTCTTTGGATATAAGGCTGACGTGGATGCTCATGAGTTCATTAATGAGCTCTGTAAGGTACTGAATGTCATGGGTGTAACTTCTGAGGAGAGGGATGAGCTAGACGCCTATCAGTTGAAGGATGTAGCATAGTTGTGGTATACTCAGTGGTGTATGGAGAGGGTTTGTGGTGATGTTGTTAATTGGGAAGAGTTCAAGCATGCTTTTCTGGATCTTTTCTTCCCACTTGAGCTTAGGGAAGCCAAGATGACTGAGTTTATCAACCTCATGCAGGGTAATATGATTGTGAGGGATTATGTCCTCAAGTTCACTAAGCTCTCCAAGTATGCTCCACCACTTGTGGCTGATCCTCGTGCAAGAATGCACAAGTTCATCTCCAGCGTTTCTGACTTGCTTGTTCAAGAATGTCATATGGCCATTCTTAACCGAGATATGGACATCTCCAGACTTAAGGTTTATGCCGAACAGATCAAAGGGGAGAAACTCAATGGGAGGAGGATGCATAATCCCAAGAAGGACCATTTTTATAGTGGGTTCTTCGACTCTCAGTGTGGTGGTTTTGGCCTTTTCCAACAAGGCCAAGGTTCAGGTGCTCGGGTTACTAATGCTAAGGTGCCTCCTCCTAGGGAACTTGTTGTTGGTGGTCAGGGGAAACCAATGTGTACCAAGTGTAGGAAGCACCACACAGATCCTTAATGGATAGAATTGGGTGCTTGCTTCGGGTGTAGTGATAAGAATCACAAAGTTGCCGATTGTCCCAAGAACCTCCGAAAAGGTCAAGGTCAGGTGGATCAAGGTGGAAAAGGTCAGCCAAGGGTTCCTCAGGGTGTCGCTCTGAGGAACAACAGGTTCTATGCTCTTCATGCACGTTAGGAAGTTGAGGAGGCTCTGGATGTTGTGATTGGTACATTAAATGTCTTTGATTTTAATGCTTATGTTTTGCTTTATCTGGGTGCAAGCTTGTCTTTTGTGACTGCTCTATTGGCTATTAAATTTGGTTTGAGTTCGAAAATTTTGAGGGAGCATTACTCGGTTTATACTCCCGTGGGTGAATCTATTGTTGCACATGGAGTCTATCGTGGTTGTCCTATTTCAGTGTTGCATAAGGTATTCCCACGTGATCTTGAGGAACTTGAAATACATGATTTTGATGTGATTCTTCGAATGGATTGGTTGTATACATCATATGCCTCTGTAGATTGTAGAACTCGGGAGGTCAAGTTCCAACCTCCCGATGAGCCCGTTCTTGAGTGGAAAGATAGTGACTCCGCTATCAAAGGTCGATTTATTTCATACCTCAAAGCTCGAAAGATGATCTCCAAGGGATGCATTTATCATATTATGAGGGTTAAAGATGTAGAGTCTGAATTGCCTACTCTTGAATTTATTCCGGTGGTGAATGAGTTTCCAGACATGTTTCTCGAAGACTTGCTTGGTATTCCTCCTGAAAGGGAAGTAGACTTTGGCATAGATCTTCTTCCGGATACTCAACCTATCTCTATTCCTCCCTATCGTATGGCACCAGCTGAGTTGAGGGAATTGAAGGATCAGTTGCAAGATTTGTTAGAGAAGGTTTTATCAAGCCAAGTATATCTCTATAGGGTGCTTCGGTATTATTTGTAAGAAAGAAAGAAGGATCTCTTCGGATGTGTATCGATTATAGGAAACTAAATAAGGTGACCATTAAGAATAAGTATCCATTGCCTAGGATCGATGACTTGTTTGACCAACTTCAAGGGGCTACTCACTTTTCGAAGATCTACCTCCGTTCTGGGTATCATTAGTTAAAGGTTCGAGAATGTGACATCCCCAAGATGGCCTTTCGAACGAGGTACGGGCACATTGAGTTTGTTGTGATGTCGTTCGGCCTAACTAATGCTCCGGCCGTGTACATGGATCTCATGAATCGGGTGTTCAAGCCTTTTCTTGATAGTTTTGTAGTTTTTTTCATCGTTGATATTCTTATCTATCCCGAACCAAACGAGAGCATATGGATCATTTGACGTCGGTTTTGCAAACCTTGAGAGTAAAGAACTTGTATGCCAAATTTAGCAAGTGTGAGTATTGGTTGGGTGAGGTTGCTTTTTTGGGTCATATGGTGTCCGATGATGGTATAAAGGTGGATCCGAAGAAGACTGAGGTGGTAAAGAATTGGCCTAGACCATTGACTCCCTCGGACATTCGACGCATCCTTGGGTTAGCAGCCTATTATAGAAGGTTTGTTGAGGGGTTCTCATCTATTGCCACTCCACTAACTAAATTGACTCAAAAGAAGGCTAAGTTTGGATGGTCGGATGAGTGTGAGAAGAGTTTTCAAACTTGGAAGGATCGACTTACATCGGCTCTGGTTTTAACTCTACCAAATGGCATGGACAGGTTCATGGTACATTGTGATTCCTCTTGAATTGGGTTGGGTTGTGTACTTATGAAGCATAGTAATGTGATAGCTTATGCGTCAAGGCAATTAAAGGTACATGAGCGTAACTACCTAACTCATGACTTTGAGTTAGCAGCGGTGGTCTTTGCTTTGAAGATTTGGAGATACTAATTATATAGGATTCATATGGATGTTTTCACCAATCACAAAAGCTTTGCAATATGTATTCACTCAGAGAGACCTTAATTTAAGACAAAGGAGATGGTTGGAACTCCCAAAAGATTACAACATGAGTGTTCTATATCACCCCGACAAGGAAAATATGGTTGCCGATGCTCTTAGTAGGCTATCCATAGGAAGTGTGGCTCATGTTGAGAAAGGCAAGAGGGAGTTCGCAAGGGATGTCCACCGTTTGGCTAGATTGGGTGTTAGAGTGGCTAATTCCAATGATGGTGGTATACATGTTCTAAATGGGGCTGAATCCTCGGTGGTTGTTGATGTGAAGGCTATGCAAGACCTAGACCCATCCTTGGTTGAATTGAAGAAATTGGTTGCCGAAAAGAATATTGAAGTTCTCTCCCAAGGGGGATATGGTGTACTTCGGTATTAAGATCAATTATATGTTCTGGATGTGGATAATCTTAGAAAGGTGATCATGAGTGAAGCCCATAGTTCTCACTATTCTATTCACCGGGGGTCCACAAAAATTTATCAGGATTTGAAAGAGGTTTATTGGTGGCATGGTATGAAGAGCGACATAGCCAAGTTTGTATCCGAATGCCTAAATTGTCAACAAGTGTAAGAAGAGCATCAAAGGCCCGGTGGGTTGGCTCAAGACATTGAGATTCCTACTTGAAAGTGGGAAGACATAAACATGGACTTTGTGGTAAGGTTTCCTCGGACTCGGAAGCAATTTGATTCCATTTGGATATTCGTCGATCGGATGACTTAAATCGGCTCATTTCTTACTGGTTAAGACTATTTTTGGTGTCGAAGAATATGCGAAGTTGTACATTCGAGAATTGATCAGGTTGCATGGTGTGCCTAGATCTATCGTATTGGATCGGGTACCCAATTTACCTCCCACTTTTGGAAATCATTTCAAAGGGGACTCAGTGCTAAAGTCAAGTTGAGTATCGCCTTTCATCCCCAAACTGATGGACAAGCCAAGAGGACAATTCAAACCTTGGAAGATATGTTGAGGGCTTACGTGTTGGAGTTCAAAGGTAATTGGGATGACCATCTTCCACTCATCGAGTTTGCTTATAATAATTGCTTCCATGCTAGCATTGGTATGGCACCGTTTGAGGCCTTGTATGGTAGGAGGTGTAGATCTCCTGTGGGATGGTTTAAGTTGGGGTAAATGGCTTTGATTGGCATGGACTTGGTAATGGAGGCTATGGAGAAAGTGAAGTTGATTAGAGAAAGGTTGAAGATGGCACAAAGTCGCCAAAATTCCTATTCATATGCTAGAAAAAGAGACCTTGAATTACAAGTTGGAGATTGGGCGTTTATGAAAGTATCACCTATGAAGGGAGTGATGCGTTTTTGCAAAAACTAGGAAGCTAAGTCCCTGGTATGTAGGGTCTTACAAAGTTATTAAATGAATTGGTAATGTGGCATATAGAGTGGAGTTACCCCCAGATTTGAGCTCTATTCACTCGATTTTTCATGTGTCCATGTTGAGAAAGATGGTTGGAGATCCTAGCATTATTGTGCCTTTGGAGGGCATTGAGGTGGAAGAGAACTTGTCTTATAAGGAGGTCCCGGTAGAGATCTTGGATAGACAAGTGAAACAACTTCATAATAAGAATGTGGCTTCGGTGAAGGTGCTTTGGAAGAACCAATATGTGGAGAGTGCTACATGGGAGCCGAAGTTGGACATGATGAAGCGGTACCCCAATCTTTTCCAATCTACTCAAGCCCAACGTATTAGGTCCTTTCCTTCTCGTTAGTCCTAATTCTTTCCTTTTTGATTCTCATGGTATTGCATGCTTACATGTGCATTAGAATGGTTTTTATGATGTTTTGAATGAATTTATTTTGACATGAGATTTAATGGCTTTGTAATTTCCAATGATGAATTATGCATAATATCTTGTGTTTGAAAGTTGCATGTTCCCACCCAAGCCTTTCAAGTCTTGTTCTTGCACATTCAGGGACGAATGTTCCTAAGGGGGGATGATGTAAGAACTCATATTTTCAAGCTTATTTATGTTGTTTAAGGCCATCATGGTCCCCCTACGTCAAGTCAAGTTCAAAGGAATTTCCGTTGGCTATGTTTGACACAAGTACCAGTAGAAGGGTCAAATTTAAACAAATAAACTTTTAGCACAATTGGATCTGGGTGGCCCATGAAATGTCAAATGCAAGAACTTTGAGTTAGCTTTCCAACCCACTTGGTTTCACCTTATTTCGAGTTCGGATGAAGGGGTTATGACTGTCTTCGTAAGACCCTCCCGTGCAGTGAAGCCCCACGGGCACCTATACGGGTAGTAGTGTCTTGTATGGGTCGTGTGAGGTGTCTTGAGATGGAAAAGGCCATTTTTGGCTTAAGGAATAAGGCACGACCAGTGGCATGGGCCATGTGGCTGGTCGTAGGGTGAGTACAAGAAAGGAATAGTAGGCATTTGGGGGAGTTTTCTAGCTAAGTGTTGTGCCACGCCCGTCACCATAACCCATGGCATGGGGCATGACCTGTGGTCCTCGGCGTGGAGCCTAGGAAACATTTTCCTGCACCAAGTGTGGTGCCACGAGCCTCCACATGGACTGTGAGGCTCCACACGACCCGTGGAGGCCTTCGTGGTCATGACAAGATGTTTTGTTCTAATCGATTTCCAACTTCAATTTTTGGACTAAGTACCTTGTCATGGGCACTCCATACGACCCATGGAGTGCCACACAACCCGTGGGACCTTCCTTGGGGCACCACTTTGCCAAACTTTCCAACCGATCACTAATGGCGTTTTCATAAATTTTAAAATTCTAATGATTTTTTTAGACTTACAATGCTATCTTAACCTTCCTGAAAGACCTAAACAATATTCCTAAGGATCAAACTCATTACTCTTATCTCAAATACACTCTCAAGTTTCTCAAGAGCCTCCATCAAGACCCCAATCCCAATTTAAAGGAAACTCAAGAACAAGTTTAGATTCCATGACCCACTTCTAAGCTTCCATTCTTTCTCAAGTCAATTTCAAGGAACTTAAATTCTAAGGTATGTGGGTTGATCCTTGATTTCTTTTCAATCAAGGAGACCCAAAATTATTTTTAAGTAATCTCATGGATTTCTAGTTTACTTTAAATTGGGGTTTTAAAGATTATGAATCTTAAAATTCTAACTATGCATGGGTAGTGTTTAATTGATGATTTTATTATGATTTAAACTATTACATGAAGAGTTTCTTTGGGGTTTGTTGAATTTCAACTATGAATGTCCCCTTAAGACTTCTAGATGCATGGGTGATTACAATATGAATTTAAATGTGGATTTAGTTCTGTTTTCAATTGAATTTCATATTATATTGTTGATTTTAGATTGAATCCTAATTATCCATGTCATTCTCTCATTGTCCATGGCATATGCATTCATGTACATGGATTATTTTGAGAAACTATGTTATGGGTTAATCCTAATTATTTTCTATGATATGAGTTTTGATAAAATGTTGGTTATGGAAATATTGTGATCACATATATGTCTTTGATTTTTGGCTCTTGAGCATTTTGGGTGCTTGCACCATTTTGTATATGAATGGGCTATTCCTATGCATGAGTATATAGACTATGAAATT